>SADC01000340.1:0-125917 GCA_004194705.1 Ditylenchus dipsaci
CCACAAATCGGAAAAAAATCGTTTTCGTCCAGTTGCCATATTTAAGTGAATTCAAGAAAAAATATTGCAACAGACCGGAATTGAACGACGACCGACTTTTGCAATTTGCTAACGCTTCACTACTGAGCCAGTTATACTTTTTAGGTATCGGGAGCCCTTTTAAGTACTTTTTGGATGACTTTACAATTCCAAAAAGCTTTATCTTGATAAATATTTAAAAAAAAAAAAAAAAGACTGTCTAACGTATCTTGTGTAGAGGAAAATAGATTTATTACAATCCTGAAATATCAAATTTTTTCCTCATTTTGGCATTATCAAAGTGAAAAAGATTTCGTGGAATAAAAAAAAAGAACTTGTAATTGGCGCCTTTTAAATTTTAAATGGATTAAGGGAGGGGAAAAGAATAAAAGGAGGCCACTTCATGGCAGAACAAATAGTAGAGTAAATATATGTATCTTCCGACTGCCTCACCATGTTTTTTAACTGGGCCGTGGCAGAAGAGACTCCATACGCATTTTTAGATCAAGAGTACTTGACTAAATCATGTTTAAGGTTTTTATTATTATCGCAGCCCGGTGCCGCGGATTATTGAGTAGCTCAGAAATCAACCACCTGCCTAGGAATGAGAAAATTAGTCATTTATGCCTTGTTACATAGCGGCACAGACATTTTTACAGTCATGCCTCGATATGTCGATATCTTCAGCTGGGTCTAGCATTTTTTCTTTTAGCAAATAAGGTGAATAAAGTGTTAGACCCAGCTTGAAACCCAACTTTCGAAAATGTCGGCGCTATTGTAATTTAATTCTCTTTCCCACATTATAAATTTTTCGAATAGGCTCAGTGTTCAGGCTCAGACTTGGACCTAATATTCGTGTTCTCGACCCCAATTTCTTGAGAAAGCCGGCTGTTTTTTCGATTCTGAGAAAAAAAATTTCGAAACACAGGGTGGGTATCATGGTTTTTAATCAAAATTTGAAAAATCTAAATTAGCGCCTTTTAATTTTAAGAAGAACAACGTCTGTATTGGAGGGGAAGGAAAAAAAAGGGGCTACTCTCATGGCATAACGTTAGAAAAATTTTTTTTCGTATTCTTCGACTGCCTCACCATGTTTTTAAATTGCCGTGGCAAAAAGAGTCTCTATATGCATTTTTGATCAAGAGCTTTTTGGAGCTTTTACTTTTTGGAATCATGTCTAGGTGAGTGAGTGCGCGCATCTCTAACTCTGAAGCCCCCTGCGCCGGAAGAGGGCGCAGTGAGCTTAAGGGTTCGAGTTGAGATGCGCACACTCACATACCTTAGACACAAATCACTCAAAAGTGACTCTGGATGCATGAAAAATGTCGCGAAATGAAATGTGACCCTACCCGAATATGATGGTATCTCTTCGATCCCACTCCTCGGGGGAGGGTTTATACTCAAGCCCGATTTCCATTTTTTTAATTCGAAAACTAATTAAAAACCAAAGGAAAGACCAAGGCAAAAAGGGCAAAAAATTAAAGGGGGAACCATGAAATCTAATTTTTTTTCGAAAATGGCTTTCGCACATTTTTTAAATAGTTTCAAATAGTGTACTTTCAATTAAGTCGTGATATCTTCTTCTATTAGACAATTGGACAGTTGAGAACGATTCGGGGAGCCAAGTCTTTAATTTTATCTGAAAATTTTGAAAAATAGTTCTGTTCTAATTGCGATTTTTTTTGCTCTTACATATATGAGTCATCAATGAAATGAACGGAAGGATAAAGCTGATAACTGATTATTAACATTATTTTTTATCAAATAATATTTGAAATTATGTATCTACATATCGTTTTTTAAGCTAATGTTGGTTTTCATCGCCACCATGTATCAATCATGATATATTAGAATTTATTTATTATGTGTTTTTAGATAAATTTGAAAAATTTGTTTTATGCCGCTAAAACATTTATTGATTTATTATTGATTTTATTATTTTTTGTTATTATTAATTAATTTATTTAGTTACGTATTTTAGACTGAAAAACAGTGTGAGTAGAGGACGCTAAAATTTGCGACGAAAATACTCGCGGATGCAAGATTCGTTGAATGTGCCAATACGACTTCTGCACCAATATTCTGGATACATAGGATACAATAGTTTATATTAATTCCTGACTATAAGGCTTTATAAGTAGGATTACTTGGTGTCACCTACTTATTTGGGATAGCTACTTTATATTTACGTAATTCCCCAATGGTTTCAGCATTCTCCAGGTAATTGAAAAACTACCTTACCGGTACAGACCCATTCTGTCGGTGGAGGTGTGGGTCAAAGTTTAGGTATAGGCCAATGTGATAACATATTCTATCCACCTACATCTGCTCATTGTAAGACCTCTAGTATTCTCAGCAGTTCAGTATGAATCCGTAATTTTTGTTGTTAATTCAATTGTTGAATAGTTGGGTGTAAACATCATGGTTTTCAAGATATCTGCCTTTAAATCTCCGAGTGACGACTTCCAATGCGTCCGAACTGGGCTTACCAATCCTGTTATCTTCTTGATGGCATTGCATACAACTTTAAGATGGAACAGGGTGCATATATTCCAGGGCTCGTAATGAAACTTTTTGGAAAAAAGGAAATTTGCGTGAAAAAGGACATTTTGACCATTTTTAAAAAGAAAGGTCATTTCATCCAGTGCTTATGCTATTTTGGAGCAACAATTTTTTTTTTGACTAAAAACTTCAAAAAAAAAAAGATTTTGGGTCGAGAAAAAAGGATAAATCTTTTAAAAAAGCACAATTAAAAACCTGATAGATTCCAACTGCACAAAAACCTGATGATGAGAGGAGAATGAAAACAAAATTTTTGAATTAAATGACGTGTTAACTTTAATGTTTTGTTGTTTTGTTTGTTTGCCTCACTTAAATAATAGTTGAGAATGTTAAGTTTCGCATGACGTCAATAAATGTATTAAAAATCACAGGAAAATGATGTCGGGCATATTTTTCTCGGGCACTAATTATGTCAGGCAAATTTTTGTCGCGGGCAAATTTTTGTCATGTACCAGTAGTCAATTTTTTTGTGATGACTTTTATATTTGAAAACTTTCATATTTTAGGTTTTGAGTCGTGTTCAAGTCTGCTTTAATGACCATGTTTTTTGAGCGTTATCAGATATTGATAAACAGGATAAAGGCGCATACAAAAATTGAAAAATATGTGCAATTTATTTGTCAATTCAGCGTGACATCTAGTTCTAGTAGCCTATTTGACATTCAAAACAATAACAGATACCAGGCGTTTGATGATAATATTGTTGAATAGTCAAGAATGTCAATGAGACAAATATTTTTCAATCAAAGGAGATGTCGAAATAAATCATGCACCCAGTAGTAGTCGAACTTGGACTTAGACGATGCGTATATACAGTTCCCGCTCCCTTTAATGGCGTAGTAGTTGCTAATCTATTATTTTTCTTTCGCATGACACACTTTCTCTCTAAATAAAATTAATATACAGTCTACTCTCTCATTAGTGTACACGCAAAGGACCTGCCTCAGGTGTTCACTTATTGAAAGTGTACACTAATAAGAGTGTACACCAATTTCAAATTACCTTAATTTCGCGAGCTTTACACTGATCTTATCTTCCTTGATAGGAGCCCATGCTCTGAAAGCGACTATTCTAACTTCATCTAGTCTGAATATTTTTTCATTTACTGTTAAGCTGTGTAAAAGCGCTTGAGAAGAACTTAAAAATCTAACAGCCACAGAATGAACTCCTTGCTGATCTCAGCTCTCATTCTTGAGCACAATCTCAGCGGTTTCCTCTTGCTTCATTTTTTTTGATCCACCCAAAAGGACTGATGACAGGAATGTGTCGTACTCTGGCCGGCAGCTCTCCAGGATTACGAAGCAACTTGTCTACTTAAAAGATTTCCAGAGGGTAATAACTTGTGTGAAATTCTCCTCCTTTCAACTTAAAAAGTTTGAATTTCCGCAAAATTTTTAAAAACATTGGTCAAAACAGGTATTCATTGTGCGAAAACTAGTATTCTATGGCATACGAAATCTATGGGCAGAAAAAAGTTTATGGGCAACAAGAATTACCACCCGAAACAAATTCGAAGTTTTGACAGTTTATATTATGCAAATATTATGCAACTCAGGAGTATCATTTGATTTATAATTTTACCTTTTTGTGCTACATTTGCAAAAGTTTCGACGTTTTTTTTTTGCAATATTACCTATTTTTCAATAAATGACAAACATTAAGCCGAAATTCTATGAGTTGTGCAATTGCCAGTCTTCACGGACCAGCACTTATTGCCATAGCTTAAACCGCTACAACTTATAAGTCATGAAAAACGTTATGTTTTTTATATATTTTCAGTAAAACCATTGGCACCCTCTTAGCCCAAGGCAATTCCTCACTGACAAAAAGGTCACTTCGAGATGGCGTCAGTTTGCTGGTGCTGCCTACACACCCAATTCTACGCTACTTCATCCTTATCAGGTTAGTTTGAAGAATTATCAGCCCATTTTCACCCAGTTTGCCAAGTGGACGACAATAACCTACGAGTGCTCACCACTGAACAGAGATTGATTAGAAAAAAGGCAGCCTCAATTATCCGTCACCCAATTGAAAGCCACTTAAAAAGGGAATGAGATGTTAGTTTGTTTGATTTCAATAACAATTAGCCTGTTAAATCGGGTTGAGGGCAACTGAAAGTTGACTGAATTTGTAGTGCAATAGAAATCCAACAGTAAAACGGCATTTTGAAATAGTATCAACGAAAAGGTTCGTGCCAGTGCGTCGGCATTTCGTCACTTTTTTTCACTTTTATGCCTAGGTCCTCCCTCTTTAAGATTTAGTAACAAAATACCGAAAAATACTGGTTCCGGTATTAATACCGGTATTTTGCCCAGCAACCGGACATTTTGCATAGTTGTGCAATTTGTCCGCAGACAAATTGCATAATTTTCTAGGTGTAATTCGGGCGAAACAACCGAATCATTCCAAAAAAATTATGCAATTTGTCTGCGGACAAATTGCATAATTATGCAAATGTCTCGTTGCCATTTTGCCCAACTCTAGTAATTAATGGCTAGGGGAGATTTGCAAAAACGAAATTTGCCAAACGTACGTTTTGCCAAAACGAAATTTGCCAAAAACGAAATTTGCCAAAACGAAATTTGCCAAAACGAAATTTGCCAAAACGAAATTTGCCAAAACGAAATTTGCCAAAACGAAATTTGCCAAACGAAATTTGCCAAAACGAAACTTGCCAAAACGAAATTTGCCAAAACGAAATTTGCCAAAACGAAATTTGCCAAAACGAAATTTGCCAAAAGACAAACAGGGGGGACCAAGGCAGTTTTTTTACGTTTACGTTGGTCATCTGAAAAAATGACTAGCTGCTTGCACGGTTAATTTAAATTTCCAACTTCAGTTAAGATTCAGTTAAGTGGGCAACAAAACTTTATTTTACTATTATCAAACCATCTTCAGCATGCCGAATCAGTCCAGAAAATAGGTTTTGGAACATGAAAAATGTAAAAAAATTTTGATCCAAGTGGACGACCACTTGGTTTTAATGGTCTAGAGGAGGTACCAGGTGGTTACCCTACCACTTTGAGGCTTACTGGTCTTTTACAGAATAGTTTGTAATTTTTATCAAAGAAACAATAATGTCTGTTACCACCAGGATTCGAGCCTGTAACCTCAAAAATTCGGAGTGGCGATTTACATGGATATCCAAGTGGACCACCGGAAAACCAAGTGGTCGACCACTTGGATCAAAATTTTTTTTTACGTTTTCGGGTTCCAAAACAATTTTTCTGCACTAATTCGAGCATGCTGAAGATGGTTTGACAGTGGTAAAATCACGTTTTATCGAGAATTTTTGAGTTATCGCTAACGATTGATTTTGGTAAATCAACAATTAGCAATAACTTAAAAATTTCTTGGTAAAACGTGATTTTACCACTGTCAAACCATCTTCAGCATGCTCGAATTAGTGCAGAAAAATTGTTTTGGAACCCGAAAACGTAAAAAAAAATTTTTGATCCAAGTGGTCGACCACTTGGTTTTCCGGTGGTCCACTTGGATATCCATGTAAATCGCCACTCCGAATTTTTGAGGTTACAGGCTCGAATCCTGGTGGTAACAGACATTATTGTTTCTTTAATAACAATTATAAACTATTCTGTAAAAGACAGTAAGCCTCAAAGTGGGTAGGGTAACCACCTGGTACCTCCTCTAGACCATTAAAACCAAGTGGTCGTCCACTTATATCAAAATTTTTTTTACATTTTTCATGTTCCAAAACCTATTTTCTGGACTGATTCGGGCATGCTGAAGATGGTTTGATAATAGTAAAATAAGGTTTTCTCGGATATTTTCTGAGTATTGGGGAATAATTGATTTTATTAAAACTCGATTTTACCAGAACTCAAAAAATACTTTACAAAACGGCATTTCACCACTATCAAACCATCATCAGCATGTCCGAATTAGTCCAGAAAACAGGAGCATGAAATTATTTGGAGCATGAAAAACGTAAAAAAAAATTCCACCTGGATATCCACTTGAACCACGGGTACCTACCCTAGGTTTTGGAGTTTGAATGCTTGAAAACACAGTTTCGGTATTGTCAAACCATGTTCAGGAGGTTTTAGGAGGTTTTGGGTGTTTTGACTGGTTTGGGGTGGTTTTGGTCGGTCTGGGGCGGTTTGGACACAATCTAAAAATTTCGAAACAAAACGTAAAAAACTGCCTTGGTCCCCCTGTTTGTCTTTTGGCAAATTTCGTTTTGGCAATTTCGTTTTTGGCAAATCTCGTTTTGGCAAATTTCGTTTTGGCAAATTTCGTTTTGGCAAATTTCGTTTTGGCAAATTTCGTTTTGGCAAATTTCGTTTTGGCAAATCTCGTTTTGGCAAATTTCGTTTTGGCAAATTTCGTTTTGGCAAATTTCGTTTTGGCAAATTTCGTTTTGGCAAATCTCGTTTTGGCAAATTTCGTTTTTGGCAAATTTCGTTTTTGGCAAATCTCCCTAGCCTAATTAATTACCAAATGGTTAAAATAGGGGGTGGGGACCAAGACAAAAAAGGTCTGGTCAATAAAAAATCGAGTTTTAGGATTAGGAAAAATTACCTATTTTGACCATTTTCGAAGGGATTTGGTGGAAATGGACCGAAAATGGGCCAATTTAGTTTAAAAAAGAAGATGTTGAACATAGTTTTGTTGACTGGGGCCTACCGCATAAATAACCTCTGGTATGCATACATTTTCATGCATCCAGAGTCACTTTTGAGTGATTTGCATCTAAGGTATGTGTGTGTGCGCATCTCAATTCCAACCCCTAAGCCCAAGGGGAGCAGGGGCTTGGTTGGTTAGAGATGCGCGCACTCATTTACCTTAGACATGATTTCGCGCAAGACTTCGGATAAAAAATGCATTAAGAGACTTTTTGCCTAGCTCCAGTGACCAAAACATGATAAAACAGATGAAAGTGAAAATTTAAAATTGTCCAAAACCCAATTTTTTATACTGTTTGCTTACTATCGTATAGTATTTGCGTATGCACAAACATATCGTACGAAAAACTTAAAATTTTTCGATTTTTTAAATTTTTTTGCCTTGATCACTCCTTTCAACAAAACATTTTTGACCAATTTTAAGTTATCAACTACTCTTTTCTGGTCATTTATTAATAAATTACCATTAATATTACTATTGGCCAACCATAAGTGTAAAGAGCACGCTTTTTATTGACCAACGTCTTTTTTGTCTTTTTTAATTATTTTGCTTGCGGTCGGTTGCCAATGTTCTGGCCATAAACCTTGCTTACCTCTTTTTTATTCAATTACCCATTCTTTTTTAATGTATCCTTTTTTTGTACAATTTTTGTTACCAATAATCAATTTGGGCGAGGGAGGAAGAGGCTGTTTATCTCTTTTCTTTCTTCTTTCCTTCCTTTTTTCTTCTTTTTCCCTACAAGGACTCGTTACTCCAAAGAGCAAGGACAGCCCTTCCTTCCGCTCTTTTGAAACACAGGCGTGCTCCTCAATGAGGACTTTCTCCTCCTGCAGCACGCTCAAGGACCCACTGCTTCCTTCCCCATTTTTGTGAGTGCAGATAATACCACTTGCTAATAAGTTTTTCTTGTTCCTTACTTTTTGGGGTGTGAAGAGCATGCTCTTTTTATTGGCCAAAATCAAATAAAAAATTTTTTTGTTGGTAAATAGGCGAGTTATGTGTGTACAAGGGGAAAAATTGGTTTTTTCTGTTTTCATTTTGTGTGTTTATTGCAAAGATGTTTTGAAAAAGTGATAAAAGTGTCTCGATTCTTTTTGTCAAAGCTGATTTATTTAAATATTAGTTTGTCTTTGAAAAGTGTGCATATATTTTGTAGATATATTTTTTGTGGGATTTTTTACCCTATTAGCAAATACTAACGACGATATTTCTCCTTAATTAACGTGATTTAGGGAGAAAAAAAACGCCCTGAATATGCTTATTTTAGGCCACCCCTAAATTAGGTGACCTGCCTAAAAGTGACCTGCCTTATTTAGGCGGCTTTTTTCAAAAATTAAGATTAGAAATCGCAGAGGGGACAAAGGCAAATTTTATAAATTTTTTTCACGATCACAATCTAAAAATCTGATAACGGATTTGTGTTCAGCATAGTTGATTTTCATCTGATGGTGCTCTTGAACGTCAAAAAAGTGGGTGTACCTTTTTTGCACATTTTTTTTGCATCTGATTTCCTCCTCTTTGCAGCTAATTTTCTTTTTTTCTGCAGCTGATTTTAAAAAAGCCGCCTAAATTAGGGAAGTCGCTTAATTAAGGGGGTAGTCTGAAAAAGGCGAATTTAGGCGGCTTTTCCCCTTAGATTCCGCCTATCATCATGAGGAAAAGGCGAAAAAGCTCATTTCCAGCAAATACCCAACCCCAAAAGTTTTATATAAGTACTCAGTTGATTTGTTGCAGAGGCAACTATGCAATGGCTTGGTTGTTTTTTCAAGGATTTTATAGCATTTGGAGTTTCTCTAAATTCTAAACTCTAAATTTAAGATATATCCAGTCAAAATGTAATCTTCATAAATTTTAGGCAAAAAATATTTTTTTGTCGAGTGTGTCCTTTTACATTTCGATTTGTAGCATTTGGTTAAAAAATTCTTGCTCTCTTTTTGGTCCTTGCGGTCATCTTCTTACTCTGGCCCTATGTAAATTTTCTTTTTGTTCTGATTTCAGCTATTGATTGAACCCAATTTTCCACCACAGTCAATTTTTTCAAAAAAAGTACATAGTTATCAATTTTTACCTAAATCCAGACCTGATTCTAACGGATCACAAAGTTTTCGAAGAAAAAAAATTAAAGAAAATTAAAAATTAAAGAAAATTAAAAAGTACAATTTGTTAAAATTAAATTATACAAAAAAACTAAATTTATTATATTTTTTAGCTATTCATCCTAACCAGTGTTGTAAATGGCACCGTTGTCGAAATTTTTGAAAATGGTGCCATGAGTCGGTGCCGAAATTTTCAGGGTTGGTGCTGTAAATTGGTGCCGGTGCCAAAATTTTGAATTACATTTGTCCTGCACTGGCACCAGTCAGCTCACGGCATCGCACCTGCAAAATGAGCCGGTGCCGTGAGCTGGTGCCGGTGCCAGATTTTTTGGAGCTCGGTGCCATAAATCGGTGCCGATGCCGAAATTCTGAATAAAGTTTGTGCGCCACCGGAACCAGGCAGCTCACAGCACCGCACCAACGCTGAAATTAGCTAGTGCCGGTGTCGAAAATTTTAGGGTCGGTGCAGTGAGCAGGTTTCGGCGCCAAAATTTCCGGAGTCAGTGCTGTGAGCTGGTGCCAGTGCCGTAATTCTAAGCTACTCAAAGCTATTCTGAGCTACTCTAAACCACTCTTAATCTCACCGACCTTATCAAAAGACATATGTTTAAACAAAGATGAGTCACCCTTACCTCTACCCCACAAAAACAAGGGAGCAATATTGCAATAAAGCAAGAGGAGAAGATTTAAATTATTTCCAAAGTTGAATAATTTCTCTTCTTCTTCCTTTTCCGGATTGACTGTACACTTTGTTGTTCACCGATTCAATTGATTGATAGTCTGGGGTGTATATGTATATATGTGTGTGTGCATATCGCAACCCCTACAAGACTACTGCTTCCCCTGCTGCCTACTAAATTTTCTCTATTTCAGACGGCCTTGCCTTGCCACTCAACTGGTCATTGGATGACTGGCAATAGCAACAGTCATAGATCTCAATCTATCCGTCTACTACATTTGTGCCTGTGACTTGATTGAATTAATATTAGCTGAGAGTATTTTTAAGCATTACAATGGTGGACACAGCCAATAATAATGAAGCTGCTGCGGACACATTGCTCAACCCTTATTTGTTCAAGCTTGAGTTCAAGCCAAAGGTGGGCTTTCGTTTTTTCAAGGTCTTATAAAAAAAGAGCAGCACTTCATGAAAAGCTCTTTTTTCTGATTTAAGACGACTTTGACAATCCGACCCTACCGGAGTATACCATGCCCCCCCCAAATGGAATGTTTTTTAAAGTGTTTCCAAACACCCTATATCGACCTAAATTACCTCAGGAGTTCAAAAAGACATTATTTTTAAGTTCTGGTTAATAAAAAACTGAGTTTTTGACATTTTAAAATTTTGACCATTTGCCTGTTTTGGCATGTTTTGGTCACTGGAGCTGGGCAAAAGAGCCTCTAAATGCATTTTGTTCAAGAGTCTTGCTCGGAATATATCAGAAAAACGATGCAGCTCAAAAATAAATTGTTTCTGATGAGGAAAACTTTTTCCGGTCGCCAAATGGAAAAGTGACACAAAGTAGCAAAAATTAAATTTCAAACAAAGGGCTGAAAAAAAAATCAAAAGAGAGAAGATACCTAAGGCCAAAGCGAGGGATGACAGCATCAACAGAGAAGAGAGCCAGAATTTTTCAAACAGAGGCGTCGCGGATTATTTTTATGAATAAGCTTGGAGAACCAAGGCGAAAAAATTTCGCGAAATAATTTTACTAAAAATATTTTTTGCTTTAAATTGATGACCCTACTATAGAATACCCCCCCCCCCCAAATCCGACCTTTTAAAACTTAAGTAAAAAGTACCCAAATTTATGTCCAGAGCCCGGAAAATGTGCGCAAACTCTTCATTAGTCATAACTTCCGTACGCTGGCCTACCCCAAGCCTAAGGACTAAGCCTAAACTTGTTGTTTGCAAGGGTAGTTACAGCGATTTTATAAGGTCGGATTTTGGGGGGGGGGTATTCTATAGTAGCGCCAAATTGATTAATGAGTTTAAATGAACTGGAAATTGATCGGAAATTGATTGGAAATTCTTTAAGTTTTCAAGGCATTCTAAAATACATTTCTTTAAAATAAATATTCTTTTCACTATTTTTTCGCATTCTCTTCTTTTGAATATTAGATATTAAAGATGTGAAATTAGAAAAGTTTTTGTATTTTTCAGCTGTTTTTTTTTCTTCTAATTTTTGCCTTGATCACCCCTAGGGCGAAATTTGCAACAATTTCGACATTCCTGCAATCTGACTAGAATTTATCAGGAAGCACCCAAAATGTGAGTTATATATCAGAAAAACGATGCAGCTCAAAAATAAATTGTTTCTGATGGGAAAAACTTTTTTCGGTCGCCAAAATGGAAAAGTGACACAAAGTAGCAAAAATTAAATTTGATTCCTCTTTTTTTGCCTTCTGTTTCTGTGCAAAAACCAAAATGACTCATTTATTTTGCTTTGAGGTGACTCTCACTGCTTCCCTTCACATATAAACAAAAACACTAGTTTTTTCATTCCTCAACATTTCCTTGGCCCATACCAAAAACTTGAAATGTTGAACGCCATGGTCTGCTCGAATTCCACTAAAAATGTATAACGAAAACTTTATTTGGCGCCTTTTTCAAAAATCTTGATTTTTGTGATATTTTCAGCCAGTTTTGTCCCATGAATTAGGAGCCGGATCCTTGTGCCTCAAATGCAAATGTCCAGGCCTAGATCTGCACTTTTGGAGGTAGGCTGAATTAGACTTTAAGATTTCATTTTTTACGGGAATTTTTATGTAGGAAGATGTGCAAGAACTGCTACTGTCGGCTGGACGAACACGACATTATTTTGCCTGATGACCAGGACCATGGAGAAATTGTCATACGTGAGTTTGATTGATTTTTGACTCGGGAAGGGCCGTGTCTACTGAACTTCACGCCTAATTCAAAATTGTACGCTGAAAATGATTGTGAAAAAAACCAAAAGTGGGAATCTGAACGGGTTATACTGAACGGGTTATACTGAACGGGTTATCTGAAGTTGTCACATGAATTTATTTTACTTTTTCTACTTTTATAGAACCCCGAATCATCGTAGTCGATTTGCTTTCAAAACTACTCTTATAATTTAGAAGTTACAGTTAAATTCGGCGGTAGTAGCGAATACCCCCCCCCTCTAAAAAATTTTCTTATAAAAAATGATGTAATTACTCTTCAGAACAAAAAGTTTAGGCTTACCCATTGGGCTCGGGGGTAGACCAGCGTATGGAAGTTATGACTAATAAGTGTGTTACTAACATTTTCCCGGGCCTGGGACATATATTTGGGTACTTTTTACCTAGGCTCTAGAAGAAAAAAAATTTTAGGGGGTTTTACCTACTAGGGTCTCAAATTCCATTCGAGACAATAATCATTTAAATAGTGGTTTTTTTTGAATATCAAATCTTTGTTGTCTTGAGTGGAATTTGAAATTGGACAGCGATTTTCTAATTTTTAGAGCAGTCTACCAACTAAACGATCACCTTGAGATTGAATCCATTGTCAGAATTGGGGGTTTTGATAAAGATGAGAACATTTTAAAGAAATTCATGTTACAATTTGAAAAGTTTTTTTCCCTATCAATACCTCATTTTGGCCATTTCTTCTAATCATTATCATGTTCAGGATAAAAATTTTATAAGGCGAATAATGTATTGCGCAAGTCCATTTCCGTGTTAAAAAAAGTCACCTGCCGGAAGAAAATTTAATTTGCTGAATTTAAGGCAAATTGTTTGGAGCCAACGCAAAAGAGAGTGCAGCAACCTACAGGCAGGATCCTCCCATCCAGCAAGTCAAGCAACACCAGCAGCCAAGCTCCAAATTCAACAAAGAGAACCCTGGTTATGAAGGCATTTCGCAGAAGTTGCACCAAATAAATATCAACAAGCAGCAGAATGGTGGTGGAGGTCAGCACAAACACAACAGCAGCTTTCAGGTTAGATTTGTTCATGTGTTTCATCCAATTTATGATAATACCTGAGCTTTAAAAAGCCTGAGCCTCAAAATTATTTGAAAACGTTAAAAAAATGTGAAGCCCGAAGTGGGGGTCGAACACACGACCAATAGGTGGCATAGCGGGTAAAAGCCTATCGCTCTAACCACTGAGCTATCCGGCTCACGATTTCCCACAAGAAGTTTCATTTAATGAACTTTTAGCGGATACTAGGTTAATTTTTTTTCTGATTTAGGTATCATAACAAAGCTGACCGATGAAAAATATTCAGAAAATTCAATTAAGCCAAGGTTCTTTAAAAAATTCAGGGGAACCAGACAATTTTTGACCATTTTATTTACACCGTTTTTCAAATTTTTGAAGATATTTTACCTACACCATTTAAAAAATCTGACGGAGAGTGGTCTCGTAACCCCTGCCCACCCCTTGGCTACGCTACTGAACATTTCTTAAATAAACCTAGCTCACCCAGAATAGGTGAAATTTTTGGAAGGATAAACTTCTCTCAGGCAAGTTAGCGCCCATTTTTTAGCCAGTGAGATAAGCTACAAAATGACTGGTTAGTTGACTGAAAAAAATTCTTAAAGGAAAAGTAAAAAATGCAATGCCACGAACACTTTCTAAAATTTAACAAAGGAGATCGCTTTGGAAAAATACAATTAAGAAAATTTGGGTATACTAAAATTTGATGTAACTCTGGACTTTTTATCAACACTTTTTAGCCAGAATACTCCTTCTCTTCCCAAGCTCTGTCAGAGCAAAACGGAAAACACCTGACAAACCCTAAAGTCCAGATTGCTACCTCAGCTATGTACACACACACCAGTGGCCCTGCAACTGCAACCAAGCTGAATCAAGAATCTCCTAGCAGAAACCACACTAATGGACATTTCTCAGGCGGCCTCCCTCAATCAGTTCTTCTGTGAGTAGTTCAAGCACAGCAGGCACATTGGAACAAGAACCCAGTCTACGGGAATACACCTGGATGCCAGCTGGAGATCAGCAAGTGGTCGACAAGTACATGCACAGTCTTCCGGAACATGAGAGACCCATAGTGGAACTGAAGGTGCTCAGTTAAGAAGGCAGAGACTCGCTTTCCAGGTGACGATTTTTATTATTTTTGTTTTAAAATTCGTCTTTTTTAAGGCAATTTTTTAACTTATATGGCAGAGCGAAAATTCCATTGAAAATTTATTTTAAGGCTAAACAGGAACAAAATTTTAACACTAGATTCGTATTGAGTATAGTCGATTTGTATTTAAAACACTGTTTGAATTCTACTGATATACTCACTGACAAATTAAAAATATTAAATTTTTTCAATTTTTTTTACCTCGAAAGAAATTTGAAATTGGACAGTAAGTTTGAACTCGAAAAAAGATTGAGTTTTGAATCGACTATGCTAAACAAAATTACGGCGTTAGAATTTTGCTTAGCGAAGAAGCCAAAAAAAAACCAAGGACGGAAAAAATTAGAGCTAAAAAAGGGTGGTATTTAATTTGCCTCCTAAATACTGAAAATGCCCCCTAATCAAAAATAAAATTTTCTTTCTGAATCTTTATGAATTTTTTCAACTATCGTGTAGTCCGAAATCTCAGCTTTCCAATAAGTTATTTGAATAATCACATAAATCAAGGGTTTGAATGAAGCAACTTTTGTTGTTCTCTGAATTTTTCAAACTCTTAAATTTCTACAATCTTCAAATCATTCAGTGGAGTTTGATAGCTCGATAGAAAGCTGAGGTCTTAAGCTACACGATAGTTAAAAAATGTTTCGAAAATGAAAAAGAATGAGGAAAGCAATTCAATTAAAAATTAGGGGGCATTTTTAGCGAATTAGGGAGTGAAATTGAGTATTACCCGTAAATAAAACAAAATTTAGTGTTATGCTTAGACGGCCATCGCATGCGGTTTTCGACTTTGTGTTTTTGACTAAGTTTTTGCAGACTGCTCTTAGGCAGGTCACCATTTATTTTTTAGCTCATCTCACTGGCTACTAATTGAGAAAAAACTTGTTTTAGAGACTTTTTTTCAAAATGGTTTCAAAAACACAATGCCACAAACACGATTTTGAATTAAAAAACGGCCGGATAATTAGAATATTAGAGGAAATACGTGATTTTCTTTTTTTTCAACCAACAACTTATTTTATTCAGCTGCCTTACCATGACTGCGATGTGGAAGCCACCAATTCCCTCAAAAACGACGCAGAAAGACAAGCCCATAAAAGTTTTGTAGATTTTGTCAAGCAAAATGTAGGTTTAAAATTGAATCCCAAAAATTTTCAAAGTTAAAAATCTAGGTGGTAGGCATCGGTGAGATTGTGGACTACACCAAACACCATCAACAACACACTGCTCGGACAATTGGAGTGCAAACTAGTGGCAATGGGTGCTCAGACCACCAACAAGAAGCATGCAAGAATTGTGAGAAGGATTGGGCTTTGCTGATGTCGGCGTAGTCACTGATCATGGACAGCCTGAGGTGGTCATGGTTTACAACTTTTTTCTGTTTTTGAAACTATTGTAGTTTCTGTTTTTTGCAGCCTTCGGAAAAAGTGGACTGGTTTTTGGTGGGATCGAGCTCGAGTGGTCTTTGTTATTTCAGAATATTCTTTTGAAAATTGACGGCCTACTTTCCTACTTAAAGGAGGAGCGAAAGCCATTTAGGTTTGAAAAAGTGGCTTACGTGGCGCAGTGCCCAAGCGTTTGTGCTTTTGGCCCGAAATGGTGTTGCAGCTTCGATCCCACGTGGTGGTTTATTTTGGTCTATTTATTTTGGCTTTTTGATCAATTCTAGAGGTTCTTTGGGTTACTGATTCCGAATCTGGCGTTAAAAAAGTCCACTGTAAATGTTCTAATAGAGCCTCTCTCTCTAATACAACTTATTATTTACAAAAATTTATATTTTTTAAATAAGTGGGGTGGAATGTGGGTTTGATTTTGTTAAAAATGCCTTTCTCAAACACTCAAATTTTCCAAAAATATTCTGAAAAATAGGTTTTGTAGCACTTGAACTGCACTACAACATGGTGTTAAGATGTTATTGTAACGCTGAATACTACATTAAACTTTTATCACTTGAAGGGGCAGGAGGTTAAAAGCCATTCAAGATTCAAAATTCACCCTCGTTGGCGAAAATTCAGCCTCTTTGATCAGTTTTAGAGGTAATTAGACGTTTTTGACGCCAGAGGGCAAGCTAGAGGTCACTTACTTGCATGCTACCACGTGGGATCGAACCTGCACACCATTTTTGGGCCAAAAGCCAAACGCTTACCCACTGCAACACGGAAGCCAATTTTTCAAACCTGAATAGCTTCATCACCCTTTTAAATCTCAAATTCCCTTTTTGCCGAAATTGGCCATGCGTTTGCATTTATAACCAACTCATTCTAGCTCAATTAGGAAAATTTGGATTTGTGATTTGCGATAATTTTAACGACAGTAACAGCACGAAAAAAGCAACAAGTCTGGTGTGTTTTGTGTTTGCAGAATTTCGTCTTTCAACAAAAAGGGTCTGGTGACCAGACTCTGGTCTAAGCATCTATTTCTAAAAAAATTTGGACAAATAAGGTTTCTATAAAAAATAAGCTCAGCTATTCTATCATCTAAAATAACCATATTTTTGCAGGAGATCTGGCACCCTGGATGTTTCCGCTGTGATGTGTGCCACCAATTGCTAGTAGATATGCTCTACTTCTTCAAGGACGGCCAATACTACTGTGGTAGACATTATGGCGAGAAGGTCTACCCCAGGTGCAGTGGTTGTGATGAGGTTCGCCGCCTAATGTTTATTAATATATTTACCGTATTTCCTCTAATAACTCACCCTGCTCTAATAACTCACCCCCTCAACTTTGAGGGCCTATATCTCAGCTCAGAACCAATATTTTGCAAAGCTGTTAATTGCGTTTTCTTAATTCCCAGGAGCTCTACCAATTCAAGTTTTTAAATTTAAAATTTTCACACAAAAATCTCGAGATCGACCTCAAATTTTTCCAATTTTCAGCGATCCAAAAAATAACTCACCCGGGTGAGCTATTAGAGGAAATACGGTATGTGTATTTTAGTTAATATTTGCCAAAGAATATACCTTCGCTGAGGAGAAGTCCTGGCATGTGGACCACTTCTGCTGTTTTGGATGCGATCTGCACTTGGGAGGTCATAGATATGTAAGCAAGGAAGACAAACCTACTGCATCGACTGCTATATGGACAAATTTGCTAGGGTAGGTGAATTTTTTAAGGATGGATTGCAATTAAAAATAATTATGTTTGTGTGAAAATTAAAGAGTCGCCGTCCTATCAAAAATATAGGCTAATTCTTACAGAGTGACAATATAAACAAATCGGTATTCATTGAACTTTTGGTGAGCACAAGGTATTCAGGTACACATAAAACTAAATTTAACGAAACTCAAGCAACCGCCAAGTTACTCGGTTCGACTCCTTTTTTAACTGTATTTTTTCAAGCTTTTGCCAGTTCTGTTTTGACAGTCTGGTCCAAGTATTGCAAGGATTCTGATTTTGCCGATCATTTTGTGAAAATCCAAATTTTTTTCTCTAAAAGAGCAAAAACTCGGTGAATTTGACTAGAATTTTTGCTTTTTAAAGAAAAAAATTCTAGATTTTCAAAAAATAGTAGGCAAAATCGGAATCCTTGCTTTATTTGGGACCAGACTGTCAAAACAGAACTGGCAAAAGTTCTAAAAGATGAACGTAAAAAATGTGTCGGACCCTAGGTGGGAACGAACTTCCGACTGTAAATATTTGTTTATCGAGTTTTGATAAACCGAGTTTTAACTGTATTTCTCTAAATGCGGTTGATCGCTTTGAAATCAAAAGATTTGCAACTTTTCCAATTTTGTTCTCTTCTTGTTTTAAACGAACGAATACCAAAATTTTTTAATGTGTTCATGCCGACGCCAAAAAAATATGCCTTGATCCCCCTGTCAATTTTTTTCGCAAATTTTTTATCCTTCTGATCGTCTCCGAAAACAACTAATTTTCAGAAGTATTAGTCTGTCTGCTCAAATTTAATAATTTTTTTATAAGCCTGGAACTACATCAATCCTTTTCTACAAAAAATGTGCTGGTTTCGGTCGTGCAGCGGCCAACCCAAGTCCGACAAAACGATCTATACAATCTTAGAGTAGTCTAGCAAATGTGTATTTTTGAGGGCCTCCTTACAATGGGATGTCGATGTGGATGTCGAAGTTAGGTCTAGATATCGCGTTTTTCATGGAAAAATGCCAAATCTCATATGTTGCAATAGATGACCTATACCTACTTTTTGATTTTGGGTGTAGGTCAGTTATATCAAATTTGGCATTTTTCCATGAAGAACAAGAGATCTGAACACCACTTTCACTTCAACATCCACATCGATACTCTGAAATGACCGTGTTCCTATGTTAGGACGGACTAAAACATTTTCAGGCCCATGTTTGCCTATCCTAACATACGCTGACCCACCCTTGCCCAAGCCTAAGCTTAAAGCTGAAAAGTCCCGAAGTAACGAAATGGGGGACCAAGACAAAAAAACCTATAATGAATAGGGCTCGAAAATCAGCAAAAACGTCTGCAGGTGAAAATTCTGTTTTTGGTGAAGTAAAGTTTCTCAAGTTGAGGAATCAGCATGCTTTTATGTATACCGTATTTCCTGTAATTTAGCCCCGAGAGCTAAATTTTTGGACGCCCATAAATCTTGAAGTTGTAAATCAAAAATGGCCCTAACTCTGAAGTTCTAGTCAAAAAAGAGGGGGGGCTAAATTAGAGGGGGTGGACTAAATTAGAGGAAATACGGTAAAAAAAAATTTATAATTTTTAGATGTGCCTGGCTTGCAAAAACAAAATAGCTCCATTTGACAGTCGAGTATCACACAAAGAATTTCACTGGCACGCCAATGCTGCCTGTTTCAAGTAAGTTTTATTAAATTGAGAAAAAAGCAAATTATAAGACATTCGAAAATACACTTTTTTAAATAAAAGATCATGAATTTCAGATGCAAGAACTGTTCAATGTCCTTAGCCAATCAAAAATTTTTGCTGAAAGACGAGCATGTGTTCTGTTGTGCAGACTGCAAAACACAATTTTTCGCCAGTTGAACCAGCAGAAGAAAATCTTGGCCCACTAATATTGCTGTATATAATTGCTTACAAACTCAATGTGTAAAAACTAATTTAGTGTGTTAAATTTTGAAAATTAAAATAAAGATAATAAAATGTTAGCCATGTTTTACTTATGGGGGCTTTTTTGCCTTGGTCCCCCTGTTGGTTTTTTTAACGTTTTTTTAAGTTCTTACTGTTTTTCAAAAAAAATTGGACCAAAATAATGGTACGCGATCAGATTGTAGAAAGACTAGCAGAAGTAAAAAATATTATTGTTATCCTGAATAAAAAAAAATTAAAAACACAACAGAGAGGACCAAGTCGAAAAAAGCACTCGTAAGTGAAACAGGGCCAAAATTTTTCTAGTAATGCGATGAGAACTAAGTGGTTTGTAGAAACCTGTTAGTCGATATGTGTCAAGCTGCTACAGTTAAGTGCTGCTTTAGTGTAAACCCAAAAGTTCGTTCCCGCCTAGGGTCTAACACTTTTTTTACTTCAATTTTGGAAGTGCTTTTTAAATTTTGCTTTGTCAGTCTAGTCCGAAATATCGCAGGGATTCCGATTTTGCCAGTCATTTTTGTTTTTGATAAACACGACAGTTTTATATTTTAGACTAGCCAATCCCGCTTTGATGTACACCTAAATTATAAAAAGGTGTACACTAAAGCGGGATTTGCGGATCTAAATATGAAAAATGTGGTGTTCATCAAAAACGACTGGCAATATCGCGATTCCTGCAATATTTCAGACTAGACTGAAAAATCAGAATTAAAAAATTACTTCAAAAATTGAAGTAAAAAAATGTTGGACCCTAGGCGGAAATGAACTTTTTGGGTTTACACTAAAGCGGCACTCAACTGTGACAAGGGAACTACACGAGTTGTGTTTTTGAGGACAGGAGGTGGAGCTTCTTTACTGTCTGGTTCTTGTAGATCATTTTCAGGGTAACTGAATAAGTAGTTGCGCCGACCTCGGCCGACAATGGAATATTTGAGAACAAACCTGCTGATTTTTTTTATTAATTGCTGTTTTTGTTCACATTCTTTCAAGTTCAAAATTTAGCAAACATTTAAATGGGCATAAAAGCGCGTTACACGGGAAATTAAGTCAGCGACCAGCAAGTTTTCGAAAGTTTTTCTTGTTTCCACCCATTTCATGTCTCATTTTTGGCATTGTGTTTTTGACCCATTTTTTGGGGTCTTCTCTCAGGCAAGTCAGCAATCGTTTTGTAGCTCATCTCACTGGCTACAAAATGAGCGGTAACTTACTTGAGAGCAGTAATCACAAATCAGGTCAAAAACGCAATGCCAAGAACATGATTTCGAATTAGGAGGTCTTCTATTGGAGAGAATACGGTAGGCATAAACTTTTGTCGGATAAGGTAGAATGCTTGTAGAAGACATGAGAAAAATAAATTGCTGGTCCCCGCCTTAATTGCAGTGTTATGCGCTGGCATGCCGCTTAAAGTAGTGAAATTCGACTCTATCACCATATTAGGGGTTTTTAGCTGTTTTAAAGGGGCATGTTCGTGCGCGATGAAACACAATTTTCAAAAAAGAAAAGGCGCGAACGAGGCGTGCCAGAGATTTGAAAAGATTTAAATCACCTCATTGTGTTTTTGACCCATTTTTTGGAGTCTTCTCTCAGGCAAGTCAGCAACCGTTTTGTAGCTCATCTCACTGGCTACAAAATGACCGGTAACTTACTTGAGAGCAGTAATCACAAATCAGGTCAAAAACGCTTTTGTCGGATAAGGTAGAATGCTTGTAGAAGACATGAGAAAAATAAATTGCTGGTCCCCGCCTACATTGCAGTGTAAGGCGCTGGCATGCCCTTGAAGTAGTGAAAATTCGACTCTATCACCATATTAGGTGGTTTTTCGCTGTTGTAATTATTTTAGTTTTTTCTATTTTGTAATTTTTTTAGGCTTAGGAAGGGTGAGCCAGCATATTTTAAGACCGGCTCAAACATATTCCGCAAACATCATGAAGAAAACGGTGTTTGGGTCCATCCTAATATACGCTGGTCTTTTCTAATCCTAAAGACTGAATGAAAATTTAACAGAGAGACCAAGGCAAAAAAGCCCCCTGATATGGAAATCGGGCTAAAAATTTTATGTTAGTTCAAAAGTTATTTAAATTTAGCAAAATAAAGTGCTAAACTCTTCATCAGTCACAACTTCCGTACGCTGGCCTACCCCGAGCCTAATGGGTAAGCCTAAACTTGTTGTTTGCAAGGGTAGTTACAGCAATTTTTAAAGGTCGGATGCTTGGGGGGGGGATATTCGCTACTAGCGCCCTTTTTTCTAAGTAATTTTTATATAAACATGTAGATTTTTCACTGCTAAAATGTACGGTACATAAAACAATCCAGAATACAAAAACAACTAGTAGGAACTATAGGCGTCTCTCGGCGCCTCTATCGTGCTTCGAAATTTTAATAAATATCAATCCGTCACATATAGGGTTGTTGGATATCCGAGAATATCGGACTAGGATATCCGGTCCGTATCCGATATCCGGAATTTCCAGATATATGATCCAAACCGTCATCCGATATCCAAAAAAATCCTGGATAAATTCGGATATTATCCGAAATCGGATCTCAGATTTGACAATCCTAGTCACATATCCCCTGATTACTTTTTTTCGGGTACCTCCCTCCTGGGTCCTCTGTCCCTAGATACTCTCTTGCTTCCCACAAATCCCACAACTTCCCGGCCAACCTCCTTTGCTCCATCGTGATGGTTGGAGGTACCCACATCCTGGTGATTGGGGTGCTTTCCTGCTGGTTCAGGCTCCATCCTGGTGGTTGGAAAGTGCCCACGTGGTTTAAGCCTCATCTTGTTAATTTAGGCCTTTTCCTGGTGATTCAAGCCCCGTCCTGGTCGTTGAGGCACTTTCCTGCCGGTTTAAGTCTGATTCTGGTCGTTCGGAATTTGTACTCAAGCTAACCGGAAAGATATGTGACATAAGGTCGCAAAAAACTAGCGAAAATAAGATTTAACACATTGAGTGGCGAATACGGAGAATACGGTAGGCATAAAACTTTTGTCGGATAAGGTAGAATGCTTGTAGAAGACATGAGAAAAATAAATTGCTGGTCCCCGCCTTAATTGCAGTGTTATGCGCTGACATGCCCCTTAAAGTAGTGAAAATTCGACTTTATCACCATATTAGGGGTTTTCGCTGTTGTAATTATTTTAGTTTTTTTGTTTTTTGTAATTTTTTTAGGCTTAGGAAGGGTGAGCCAGCATATTTTAAGACCGGCGCAAACATATTCCGCAAACATCATGAAGAAAACGGTGTTTGGGTCCATCCTTATATACGCTGGCCTTTTCTAAGCCTAAAGAAGATAATAAAAATTTAACAGAGAGACCAAGGCAAAAAAGCCCCCTGATATGGAAATAGGGCTAGAAATTTTATGTTGGTTCAAAAGTTATTTAAAATTTAGCAAAAGTAAGTCAAAGAACACCTGCTGAACACGCTTACACATGACTTTCTTTTACTTTTTTCGACGCTAGTTGCGAATAAACTACCCCCCCCCCCCCACAACGATTTTCACTTTTTTTACTTTAGAAAAAAGTACCCAAATTTATGTCCCAGACCCGGAAAATGTGCGCAAACTCTTCATTAGTAACAACTTCCGTACGCTGGCCTACCCCCAAGCCTAAGGGCTAAGCCTAAACTTGTTGTTTGCAAGGGTAGTTACAGCAATTTTAAAAGGTCGGATTCTTGGGAGGGGGGGGGGTTTATTCGCTACTAGCGCCCTTTTTTCTAAGTAATTTTATATAAACATGTATATTTTTCACTGCTAAAACGCACGGTACATAAAACAATCCAGAATACAAAGACAACTAGTAGGAACTATAGGCGTCTCTCGGCGCCTCTATCGTGCTTCGAAATTTTAATAAATATCAATCCGTCACATATAGGGTTGTTGGATATCCGAAAATATCGGACTAGGATATCCGGTCCGTATCCGATATCCGGAATTTCCAGATATATGATCCAAACCGTCATCCGATATCCAAAAAATCCTGGATTAATCCGGATATTATCCGAAATCGGATCTCCGAGCTATGTGACATAAGGTCGCAAAAACTAGCGAAAATTATATTCAACACATTGAGTGGCGACACACACTCAGACACATGCCAAATATTATAAAGAGATACAGAAAAAGTTTATTTGACAGCTAATAATTACTTTGCTTAAAATTAATTTTGCTTTTCTATTAACTGTGCTTACGACCACGACTGATCCCTAATTTCAAGCTCAAAACTTTTTCGTGAAAACAGTAGAATGACGTGTGTTTTAAGGAAAACCTTAAAGCTCAGAAAAATAGGCTGTGAAATTTTTATTTTTCAAAACATTGCAAAAATTACATATAATACCATGGAACTAATGCTGTTGGGGCGCCCATGGAGGTCAACTTTTTTCTCGACTAAATAAGTCTTTTTAAAATTTTCGGCGCTACTGTAATATAAACTCGCACTTTACTCTTTCAAGTCGTTTGATGTGACTGCAAAGAGTATAGTGCGAGACCAAATAGAAGTGTCCCTCGCCAATTCAAATTTTTCATCTCTATAATAGCGCAAATGAAAGTTTAGAATCTTGGCTACACATTGATATATAAAACTTGTGCCTTTGCGAAAAAAACCAGAAAATTTCGTCAAGACAATTTCGGCTTGCCCAAGCAGATTTCGGCTTGGGCAAGCCGAAATCGCATTTTCCAAGCCGAAATTGATTTGATTAAAAGTAACAAAACATAAACCTGTGAGAAAAACTTTAAAATAGAGCGTGTGTATGTTTATATACAGATCAACAATGGCAGGCAGTTTAGCGTTTATGTGAAATTTCTAAAGAAATAATTGCTTAAATTATTTTTTATAGTAGTCAATAGAGTTGTTTTTGTAAATTTGCTGGACTTTTCCATAAAACTAACAAAAAACCACTTTTAATTTTGAAAATTTTTTCTATGTGGTCAGTGTGGTCCTGCAAAAGTTTCTGTAAAAAAAAATTCCGTTCAGCGAAAAAATGACCTCTGCCCGGATCGAACCCTCTATGACAATATTGCTGTCACCACGCCAAAATTTTCAACCAGCAATTACTTGACTGTCAAAAACTTTACCCGCCGATAACTCAACGGGTATTCCACTTTTAATTTTGAAAATTTTTTCTACGTGGTCAGTGTGGTCCCGCAAAAGTTTCTGTAGAAGAAATTTCCGTCCACCGAAGAAATGTCCCCCACCCGGGATCGAACCCTCATCGTCAGGATTCATGTTACAAAATGCGTTATATAACTACTGTTCTAGTCAAAAAAAGAGGGGGGGGCTAAATTAGAGGGGGATGGGCTGAATTAGAGGAAATACGGTGAATAAAATATTTATAATTTTTAGATGTGCCTGGCCTGCAAAAACAAAATAGCTCCATTTGACAGTCGAGTATCACACAAAGAATTTCACTGGCACGCCAATGCTGCCTGTTTCAAGTAAGTTTTGTCAAATGAAGAAAAAAGCAAATTACAAAACATTCGAAAATATACTTTTTTAAATAAAAAATTATGAATTTCAGATGCAAGAACTGTTCCATGTCCTTAGCCAATCAAAAATTTCTGCTAAAGATGAGCATGTGTTCTGTTGCGCAGACTGCAAAACACAATTTTTCGCCAGTTGTACCACCAGAAGAAAATCTTGGCCCACTAATATTGCTGTATATAATTGCTTACAAACTCAATGTGTAAAAACTAATTTAGTGTGTTAAATTTTGAAAATTGAAATAAAGATAATAAAGTGTTGGCCATGTTTTACTTATGCGGGCTTTTTTGCCGTGGTCGCCCTGTTGTTTTTTTAACGTTTTTTTCAAGTTCTTACTGCTTTTCCGAAAAAAAATTAGACAAAATAATGATACGCGATCAGATTTAAGAAAGACTAGCAGAAGTAAAAATGTTATTGTTATCCGGAATAAAAAAATTTAAAAACACAACAGAGGGGACCAAGTCGAAAAAAAGCACCCATAAGTGAAACAGGGCCAAAATTTTTCTAGTAATGCGATGAGAACTAAGTGGTTTGTAGAAACCGGTTAGTCGATATGTGTCAAGCTACTACAGTTGAGTGCCGCTTCAGTGTAAACCTCAAAAGTTCGTTCCCGCCTAGGGTCTAACACTTTTTTTACTTCAATTTTGGAAGTACTTTTTAAATTTTGCTTCGTCAGTCTAGTCCAAAATATAGCAGGGATTCCGATTTTGCCAGTCATTTTTGCCAGTCATTTGTGTCTTTGATAAACACGACAGTTTTATATTTTAGACTCGCAAATCCCGCTTTAGTGTACACCTAAATTATAAAAAGGTGTACACTAAAGCGGGATTTGCGGATCTAAATATGAAAAACTAGGGTCTTTAGGCGCCTATCGGCGCCTATGCCGTGCGGGAACATTGGTGGTTTGGGCAGCAAAAACTAAATTCATCATCATCATAGTTACGGAGATCAATTATCAATTGTAATAAAGCGACAATTCTTCTGACAACAACTGCCCCACAATGTTCAAAAAATGCGCGAATTTAAAAAAAAATTGTGATTGCATTTGAAAACAAAACAAATATAAATCCACTTTTCACTTTCACAGGGCAGAACCTCAATTTTTTTACATTAATTATCGAATTTAATTGCGAAAAGTCCTCCGCGATTAAAAGAGCTTTCATATGAGTATAAACATGCAAATTAAAATATCACATTAAAAAAAGTTTTTCTTTGTGACCAAATGAGCACTCATAAGATTAACCCTGAAAACCACCACTTTTCACTCTCAAAGGGCAAAATCTCAATTTTTTACACAGCAATCTTTAAATCTGATTGCAAAAGGTCCTCCGCCACTGAAAGAGCTTTCGAATGAGTATACACATGCAAAAAAATATTACACTAAAAAAAGTTTTTCTTTGTGACCAAACATGTAGTCAAATGCGTTACCCACCCTCCCACCCACACATCCCAAATACTATATATAGATGTGGTGTTCATCAAAAACGACTGGCAATATCGGGATTCCTGCAATATTTCGGACTAGACTGAAAAATCAGAATTAAAAAATTACTTCAAAAATTGAAGTAAAAAAATGTTGGACCCTAGGCGGAAATGAACTTTTTGGGTTTACACTAAAGCGGCACTCAACTGTGACAAGGGAACTACACGAGTTGTGTTTTTGAGGACGGGAGGTGGAGCTTTTTTACTGTCTGGTTCTTGTAGATCATTTTCAGGGTAACTGAATAAGTAGTTGCGCCGACCTCGGCCGACAATGGAATATTTGAGAACAAACCTGCTGATTTTTTTTATTAATTGCTGTTTTTGTTCACATTCTTTCAAGTTCAAAATTTAGCAAACATTTAAATGGGCATAAAAGCGCGTTACACGGGAAATTAAGTCAGCGACCAGCAAGTTTTCGAAAGTTTTTCTTGTTTCCACCCATTTCATGTCTCATTTTTGGCATTGTGTTTTTGACCCATTTTTTGGGGTCTTCTCTCAGGCAAGTCAGCAATCGTTTTGTAGCTCATCTCACTGGCTACAAAATGAGCGGTAACTTACTTGAGAGCAGTAATCACAAATCAGGTCAAAAACGCAATGCCAAGAACATGATTTCGAATTAGGAGGTCTTCTATTGGAGAGAATACGGTAGGCATAAAACTTTTGTCGGATAAGGTAGAATGCTTGTAGAAGACATGAGAAAAATAAATTGCTGGTCCCCGCCTTAATTGCAGTGTTATGCGCTGGCATGCCGCTTAAAGTAGTGAAAATTCGACTCTATCACCATATTAGGGGTTTTTAGCTGTTTTAAAGGGCATGTTCGTGCGCGATGAAACACAATTTTCAAAAAAGAAAAGGCGCGAACGAGGCGTGCCAGAGATTTGAAAAAGATTTAAATTTTGTATATGAATTTCAAATTTCGTCAAACCCAGCGATTGTGTGTGCAGCGAAAGGCATAAGTACTCAACTTAACCCCTATCATTCAGCCGGGTTGGGTCTCGAGTTGCAATTGAGCTGGACTTCTTCGGAGTGTCTCGTGCTTTGAGTTTTGAATTCGCCGAGCCTTTGGTTCAGTTGTTTGTTCGGGTAACTGCTTCCGGTTGGTTATCCCTCGATTTCGGTTTTCTGTCGAGTTTTAGATTTGCCTTTGGTTCGACCTTTTATCTGTGCGTGGCTGCACACTCTGTATAGCGAACAGGGCGAAACAAGTAATAATCCAATTTTTCATACCAACTCTTCTCGAATTTTCTCGTTTTTGTAAATCTGTCAGGTAAACAAGATTTTCGATTTCGGTTACCTGTACCGAAATCGAGGGATAACCAACAGGAAGCAGCACCAACAACCGAACCAAAGGCTCAGCGAATCCAAAACTCAGATCTCGAGACACTCCGAAGAGGTACAGCTCAGTTTCAACCTCGGGACACGCCCCGGCTGAATGATAGGGGTTAAGTTGAGTACTCATGCCTTTCGCTGCACACACGATTGCTGGGTTTGACGAAATTTAAAATTCATATACAAAATTTAAATCTGTTTCAAATCTTTTTCATATCTCTAGCACGCCTGGCGTAAAAGCCCAAGTGCACCCCTTCCCCTCGCAAAATTTTTTGTTATTTTTAAAAAAAAAGTACCCATTTTTAGCTGCAAAGCTTCATTTTGAGGTACCTTAGTAGGCGAAAATTCCTCAGGAATCTGAATCAGGAAGCAGAATTTAAAAACAATTCGTAGTCGCCGAGATATGATCTAAAGTTAGAGTAAAGTTGAATGGTAATTTTTAAAAATGTTGACACTCTAACTTTTGGTCATATTTCAGCGACTAAATTTTTTTTTCAAATTCTGCTTCCTGATTCGGATTCCTGAGGAATTTTCGCGTACTGAGGTGCCTCAGAATGAAGTTTTGCAGCTCAAAATAGGAATATTTTTAAAAAATAACAAAAAATTTTGCGAGGGGGGGTGCACTTGGGATACTGTCCACGCCTGGTTCGCGCCGTTTCTTTTTTGAAATTGTGTTTCATCACGCACGAACATGACCCTTTACATATTTTTAGTTTTTTGTAATTTTTTAAGGCTTAGGCAAGGGTGGGCCAGCATATTTCAAGACCGGCTCAAACATATTCCGCAAACATCATGAAGAAAATTTTGAACGGATTTTAAATTTGCTGTTTCTAGTGGGAATCGAACTTTCGAGCCTCAACTTATTGCTAGAAGCTTTAGCCACTCGGCTATTGGTGCATTATCAAGTTTTCGGGCTATACCGTATTTCCTCTAATCAGAGCCTATGCTCCATCAAGCGACCATGTTCTAATAAGTGCCCATGTTGAAGGAAGGTCGAAAAATTTTTTCAGCCCTCGCCCCTCGGTTTTTGGAACCGATCTGTTCCAAAAACAGCCCCGGAAATAGAACAGAATCGGTTCCAAAATCGGACCGATGTTTTACAATTTTGCGCCCTGAATACGGGCTCTGGTCACTGGAACCAAATACCCTTTTTGAGTACAGTCGACGCTCGATTTAAGGACACTTTGGAGAACCACCAAAGTTCGTTCCCGCCTACGGTCCGACACTTTTTTTAGCCTAATTTTTCAAATTTTTGGCAATTCTGTTTTCGCAATCTAGTCCCAAATATTGTAAGAATTCGGATTTTGTAATAAATCCGAAATTTTTTCTTATAAAAAATTAAAACCTCGATTACATGACAGGCTTTTTCAAGAATTCCTATTCTTTAATCAAGATTTGCTTTTTATAGTTAAAAATTTTAGACTTTTGAAAAACGATCGGCAAAATCGGAAGCATTACGATATTTGGGACTACTGCCTAAAAAGAATTAATGAAAAACCAGTCAACCAGTCGAATGACTGCAGCCGTGGTTTGCAGCCTTAGAAGTAATTCCAGTGTTTTTCCCACTTAATTAAATGGAGATCTTTCTTAGTAGTTCAACTAGCTTTTTGACTAATAATTGCATAAGTATGATAAAAAACATAAGGTAAAATAAGCACACAATTTTTTTCTGGAAATGACTTTGCCTCAGGACAAAAATTGGCCCACTTCCTCAATAAAATGGTTTTTCGCCTTCGTCTCCCCTGTTATGGTTTTTTATGATTATTAAGACTTAGGCTTAGGCAAGAAGAGGACGGAAAAACATAAGTCAGAGATACGTTTTTGTCAGTTCTAACATATGCTGGCCTACCCTCGTCTAAGCCTATGCCGTAAAAGTCACGAAAAAACAACTGGGGGCACCAATGCAAAAAGAACACCCATTGAAGGGTAGGGCCGAAAATTGGCGAAAACCTGTAAAAATTATGATTTTGCTAGAGTTAGGTTGCTCAAGTTAGAGAATTGGCATGCTTTTTTGTATAAATAATAACGTTAAAGATTTCTAGATGTGCTTAGCCTGCAAAGACAAAATAGCTTCATTTGACAGCCGGTATCACACAAAGAATTCCACTGGCACGCCAATGCTGGCTGTTTTATGTAAGTTTTATTGATAGTTTTATTATTTGAATGAAATTAGAGAGCCGGTGCTAGCATTAGCGCTGGACTATTTGAGAACTTCTTTGCCGGGTGCCGGTATTTTTTTTGTAAAATAAGTTTCTATCCAATAAATTCATCACTTTTTCAATAATACTTAAAGGACTATCGCCGTTGATGACATTGGAAGTTTCGAGTTTTCGAATTTGCGGGGACAGCTCTTTTTTTCGTAAATATATTTCGAATTATTTTGACAACAACCCAGGGGCACCCCTCGAAGAATTGAATTTTAATTTTACTCAAAGAATTTGAATTTTAGATGCCAAGAAAAAAGTTCAAAATCGTCATCGTCAACAACGGCGATGGTCCTTCAATTGAGAAGAAAAAAATTTCAAAAGATATTAAAATTTAAAAAAAAAACAGCAAACAGCTTGATACAAAATTCTATTTACTCATATATTAATTCATGACAGCGGCTGATAGTTGAGGGATGACTATTTTCGGACAGAGAGTAGAGCCAGTCATCATCCATCGGCAAAGTGTGGTTGATTCCAAGCTTGAGAAGGACTGTGCACAAGCTTTCTCCAAGCTCATCTTTGGCTGCAAAATCGTCATACTGCTCGAGCCAGTTGCTAGCCAAAGTGACTAGCAATTGATACGGCAGCATAATAAAGTAGAAAAATATGAAGGCAAAGATCAATGCCGGCTGCTCCTCGTAAAATCCAAAGGCTTTGTAAAATACTGATTTGTGGTAGAGACGCTGGAAGAGCAGGATGAGAATCAGAGTGTGCACCTAGAATAGTGTTAATGAATAGGGACCGGATTTATCTGCTCTTTAACCGAGAAATATGAGCATAAAATGACTAAACTCAATCTGAGTGGCTAGGGCAACATTGCGCTACACGAAAATTGGATACAGACAACGCTTTATTTTATGGCACTCCCTCAATTTCGTTCCCGCCTAGGGTATGACACTTTTTTTAACCTGATTTTTAGAGTATTTTGCTAGTTATACTTTGACAGTCCGGTCCCTAATATCGCATAGATTACGATTTGCCGATCGCTTTTCAGAAACTTAAAATATTTTTCTCTAAGGAAGCAAACCCCTTTTTGAAAAATGGGTGAATGTTATACCGATTTCTCTAAGCTAATTTTTTTTGATTTGATTATAATAAATTTTTCAGCAATATGTCACTCGAAAGTTTGCAATCTGCGCTTTTTTTCGCTTGTGAAAAAAGATCAATTAAAAAAACTGAGAGGCAAGATCTACTCCTTTAAAGTTGGAAAGGCAAAAAAGTCGAACATTGACTGCACTCTTGAGCACGCCTGGATTTTATCAACCGCCACATCAACCATCAACCGATTGATTTTTTTCCGGTTGATCAAACGGTTGATTGGCGATTTTCGGTAATCAACCGCCACATCAACCATCAACCGGTGGATTGTTTTTCGGTTGATCAACCGGTTGATTGGCGATTTTTAATAATCAACCGCCACATCAACCATCAACCGGTGGATTGGCGATTTTCGGTAATCATGCGCCACATCAACCATCAACCGGTTGATTGATTCCCGGTTCAACAACTGGTTGATCAGGATTTTTCGATTATCAACCGGCTGAGAAAGGCGATCAATCGGTGGCCCACCGGCGAATAAACCGGTTGATAACGCCGGTTGATTGGCCAAGACTGATTGACTGTTCAGTTGGGCAGCTGACAACTCTAGAGTGACTTTTGTTTATCCTTTTACAAAATATGTAGGGTTGTCGGGACGCCGAAATTTTCAGCTCGGCGCGGCGAAATTCGGCTTAAGCCGAAAATTTTCGGCGCGTCGAGCCGAGCCGAAAGCCGAAATTTTTGGCGGCCGAGCCTAAAGCCGAAAATTTTCGGCCGGCCGAGCCGAAAGCCGAAAATTTTCGGCTTTTCGGCTTGAAAAGCCGAAATTGGCGCGCCGAGCCGAAAACCCTAAAAATATGCCTTGGTTCCCCTGTTGTTTTTTCTCAAAAAACAGCTTAGTTGTTTTGTTGTTTTTAATGTGATCACGGTGATTAAGAGTATTTATGTCTTGTATGTCTCATCGATTAATCATCTCATTCAAACACAGGGCTTCGAATGAAATTTTCAAAAAAAGGACGTTTTGACTGTTTTTGAAGTAAAAGGGTCATTTTATCCAGTGCTTGTTGCCATTTTGAAGCAAAGAAAAGATTTTGACTAAATTTTCAAAAATAAAAAAGATTTGGGGTGCCAAAAAGAGGACAAATCTTTTTAAAAAAGGACGATTCGAAGCCCTGTTTAAACACTATTTTTTGCCAATAAATTTAAAGGAAACTGTCGAATAAAGAATATTAGACCCTACTATAGAATACCCCCCCCCCCAAAAAATCCGACCTTTTAAAACTTAAGTAAAAAGTACCCAAATTTATGTCCCAGACCCGGAAAATGTGCGCAAACTCTTTATTAGTCACAACTTCCGTACGCTGGCCTACCCCCAAGCCTAAGGGCTAATCCTAAACTTGTTGTTTGCAAGGGAGTTACAGCGATTTTATAAGGTCGGATTTTGGGGGGGGGGGGTATTCTATAGTAGCGCCGAATATTAAAATAAAAAAACTTATTGATTGGTTTTTTTGGTTTATCAATATTGGTTTATCATTAAAAAAAGTTAAAATTTTACATATTTGGTACTAATCGATTGCCTTTTATCTCCTGTTTCAAACACAATAAACATACCGTATATCTTCTAATAAGGACCATGGGGCCTTATTTTTCAACCCCTTTTTCAGGGTGGAGCCTTATTAGAAGGTGAGGTCTTATTAGAAGATGCCTTTTTGGCCTTATTAGGCTTATTTGAGGTGAGGCCTTATTTTCAACATCTCTCAAGAGGTGGGCTTATTAGAAAGTGAGGTCTCAATAGAAGGTGTGGCCTTATTAGAAAATATACGGTACTTCCAAATTATTTTAACACAACAAATTTTAAGCGAAACAAACAGTTTTTTAAGCTGCTCTATGAAATACAAAAATTATTAACCAAAAATTTCTTTCAATTCAAAAAACGATGGATCAAATAATGAAATGTTACTAGCTGCCAGGTAGTGAAATTTTGCTAAATCACCTATAAACGTCTTCTAAGTATAGCTGCCAGGCAGTGAACAGGAGAAGATAAGCAAAGGTCGATGCCTGTGGTTCGCCGACAATGGCCTCAAAGAAAAGAGCATTCTTAATGAAGGGACAGTATGGAAGAGAAGAGATACAAATACACTTCCCCAGCCCGTCCTCCCTCCACCCCCTGCTCCTTGGAACTAATTAATTGTGCCTGGATTAAAGATTATCCAATAATCAACGGGTGGACACAAATTTTTTGAAGAACTGGGAAGAGAATTTCATATTGGCATATATGGATTTTAGCTGATTGATTTTTTTATGTTTGCAGTAACATGTATTCATGGATTTCAGCTTTGGAAAACATATTTTCTAAGTCAAGTTTATATATAATCAACACCTCGAAGGTTCGGCACTTATGTACCTGGGGCCCCTTTTTTGGTCAACTGTGAATAGTGTTAAACGTCTTCTAAGTAATTTTTATACGCTAGAAACGATAAAAAAAAGTTGTTTCAAAACGTTTTTTCTGCTAAAAAGTTAGCGTTTCAAAAACATTTTGGTAACCATAATTTGATCAATTGCCTTGGTCCCCCAGCTAGATAAACCAAAAGGGTCCCTGAATATCTTTAAAAATACCAAAGAAGATAGGATTTGAACATAGTTTTGTTAGCTGGGGCTACCGCATATAGAAACTCTGGTATGCATATTGTTTTTATGCATCCAGAGTTACTCCGAGTGATTTGCGTCTAAGGTATGTGGTAAGCGCATCTCACCCCAAGCAACGGTCATTTCCCCGAAAAATCATTTCCCCGAAAAGTACGTTTCCCGAAAAGTTCATTCCCCGAAAAGTATCATTTCCCCGAAAAGTTCATTTCCCCGAAAAGTACGTTTCCCCGAAAAGTCATTCCCCCGAAAATGTTTGAATAATATATAATAGCTGTGTTAGACGGTGTTTCACTAAAGTCAATTAGGGCAATGGATTTTCGCTGGTAATTTCGTAACGCTAGTTGAAAAAAATAGGTAAGCAAAAACTTTTATTGTGTAATATCACAATCAATCAAGAATCAAGACAAAAGAAGATTTTCAAATATCATTCATAAACATAATTGTTAGCCACTTTCAAAAAATTTCGGTGCTGCGCTTTCATATTCCTCCACGATTCTGAGAATGCGAGCGTCCGCTTCTTTGTAGACGGTCCGCTTCCCTTGGACGCTTTCCAGCTTGCCATTGCAGATATTTTGATCGCGCCCTGCTGAACTTTTTGAGACAATTGACGAAGCTCCAAAATCCGGGATGACAGACGTCCAACTCCATTTGAATACTGTGATCGCTGCCTCTGCGTAGTTGTTAGTTCGGTGGTTACCGTTGAGCGTGCGTTCATAGACGTTTCCAAAGCGAATGAGCAAACATTGGGACCACCATATTAACCGCGTGTTGACAAACCCTAAACAGCATAGTAAACCGATTGAATTAAGAGTAAAATAGTCACATACCGATGCAGTACTTTTGAACAATCAAAAATAGGATCGAGTCTTCCGGCAGCAATTCTTCTAGCTCAGCAAAGACGGGATCACATTCTCTGGTTTGACAAAAGCCATAGCTGTTATCATCCCTCAATTTTTTATGTCAAACCAGAGTCGAAAAATAGAAAACTCACGGCATTTTCACAGCAAAATCTGGTTCCGTCTCGTAGCGTCCTTTGAGTCCAGCACTATTAAGCTTCTTGATCATGTTCTTGCACGAGATGAAAGAAGCAGCCCACACCTCGGATTCTGGAAGACCACCTCCAGAGCACTGATCACAGCCATCTCAAAGTCGATAGGCACTCGAAGAGAAGTCAAGCAAATTCGTCGAATCATGCAAAGCTTTTCATAATTGCTTGGGTTTGTTCTCGAGAAGTGCGTACAAGACGGGAAATACGTAACCCTCTTTCAGCGAGATTATGTAGACTTAAACCTATTGGTAATACTTTACCAATTGACACAACAAACCTGTTGAAATGGAGCGAGTTTATTTTGAAATGTCCCGTCATGAAAACTACTTCATATTCTGACCAATTTTTTATGCTTGTTGACAAAGGCAATAGCCTTAAAACTAAAATCATTTGCAAATTATTTCGATTATTACAATTTTTTGACTCATGATAAATTCATTTCCTAGCAGAAAAATCGGATCGTTTTGGCAAAATTGAAAGTTCTTGCAGCTTAAAAAACAGATACCGTTTCAATCGCAGCAAGGGTTTTGGCATTTTTTCTTTTTCTGGGTTTTTCTTATCTTTTTTTCAGTGCTTGAACTGCCGACGATCAAAATGTCATTTTGTAGAGAATCATAGAGCTTTCTAAAAATGCAAAACGTGAATTTCGATTTTAAAAATTTGAGAAAACTTCTTAATTATGTGGTCAAACAACCATTTCCTTACATTTTATTTGAATTTGAAACCGAACAAAAAAACTTTGTCGAAATAATGGACAGAGAAACGTGATCAGGCACTGAAGAGCAACTGGCTGACTTGATCCTGGAAGAACTTACTGAATACTGGTCGCTGATTTCCTTATCTGGCTTGACCATCGCAGGCACCAACTAAAGAGACTTGCTTGATTCACCGGCACAGCGGGAGCGCGAGCTTGAGGCGATAGACGTCATGGTACGGCTGATCTCGGAACTAGTTTCCACGTTTAATCAACCGAATAAATACTGGTCACATCTGAATCTGGAATTTCACTGTCGTCCGTGAAGGACTCGAGCTGAAAGTTCATATCAGACTGGTTTCGTGACTATTAAAATTTAAGAATCGAAATTGGTTGAATGCCAGAATTCAGCTATAATTTCAAACCTCTCTGGACTTCACTGGTTTCAGCCTGGTATGAAATTCGCTTTTCTTCATGACTATGACTGATTAACGTTAACGAAGATGCAGTTGACGAAATGACCTTATTGGCAAAATTATTTTATTGGCGAAAATTTCTATGGCGAAACGATTACGCCCCGCTTTTTCATGTATCCAGAGTCATTTTCGAGTGATTTGTGTCTAAGGTAAAGGATGTGCGCATCTAAACCCCCAGCGATCCCGAGGAAGACTCTTAATCAAAAGTGCATATAGAGGCTCTTTTTGCCAAGTCCCATGTTAAAAATATGATAAAACAGGTTAAAATCAAAATTTCAAAAAGCTCAAAACTAAATTTTTTGTTCAAAAGGTTCAAAAATCCCGTCAAATCAATTCTTCACTTCGTGAAAGGGAATTATTGGGCAATAAAGCTGTAAGGATAAATGAAGGTTAAAACCCACCATCTTGCACTCGTTAAACTATCGGATTCATGGAATTGAAGTCTTGCTGGTTCAGCTGAAGCTTCTTTTCAACTTATATAATCAGAATTTACCTGAAAATAAATTTAAAAATCACAAATACTCGCAAGACAAAATAATTTGACGTAATAAAATACAAATTTGACGGGAGATTTCAACTGTTTGTTTAAATTCAAATTTGACTGGGTAAAGAATTAATTTGACGGGATTTTCAAACCCATTGACAGGAGAAATCTAATTAAACCATCCGTTATTTTAAAGAAATCTAATTACTATCAACCTATCCAAGTAGGGTCCTAAATTTGATAATGAGTGAATAATAATAAATACACATTAAAATAAATCATCTGCATAAAACACATATAACAACAATCATGTCGTGAAAAGGCATGCTTTACTTTGATGAATAAATATAAATAAACTATTGAATAAAAATAAAAAAACTACAGTTAAAACTAGATTTAACGCATTTCAAGGAACCGGCAAAAAAGTTTTGTTACACAAAATTATTGTGACTTTTTTATTTATTAAATTATTTATCAACAAATAAACACGGCTGGCAAAAGCTTGAAAAAATGGATGACGATGAGGTGTCGAACGTGGTAACTTGCCCGGTCGCTTGAGTTATGCTATATAAAGAGTGGAATGTATACGCCATATGAAATTTCCGCTCGACAGAAACCGAATACAAAAAAAAGTTTGCCGAAAATATGTCAGGAAAAAAGCTACGGCCGTTTAAAATAAGCCGAATTTCTTGCGACATCCTGTAAGTTTTATTTCTAGCTTCAACATTTGCTCGATTCAACATTTTCTTCGAAGGAAAGAACTCAGAACACTTCAATTGTTACCGGACAACTTTTGAGCTCACTTTTTAAAATAAAAATTTAACGATAAGAAAATTCCAAAGTAGGTTTTAGCTAGAGACAGAAAGTGGGGACCAAGCAAGATTCCAAGACAAGATTTTTAGCTGATATTTTGACCAAGACCAAGAGCAAGATTTTTGAAAACGGCCAATCAAGATCTTGGCCAAGATCTTGGCAAAAACCAAGATTCATACAGGCAACTCTCGATTTAACGAACCCTTGGGACCGGCAAAAATGTTCTTTAAATCGAGAGTCTTGTTAAATCAAGAGTTAATTTTAGTCATTTTATTTAATCTCTGGCCGAATAGGCGTTGAAAAAAATTCGTTAAATCAAGAGTTTCGTTAAATCGAGGGTTCCTTAAATCGAAAGTTGACTGTTTTTACAATTTTGACAGTTTTTTAACAGGTGACAATTTTTGGTAACACTATAGAATGCCCCCCCCCCCAGCTAGCGAAAAATTTACTTTTCCTGAAGGGGAAAGGACCCGTCTCATTTTGATTCTCGTGCTCTGAATAGGCACGGAAACACTTTGGTTTCCGAAAATCGAAAAAAAAATTTTTTCGATTTGCCTTGGTCCCCCAAGGTAAAAAATTTAAGAAAATTCAAAAAAAATATTTTTTTGAATTCCCGCCAAAACATTTTTAAGGGATTTAGGGCTGTATTGGAGGGAAGGGAATAAAAGGGGCCACCTTCATGGCAAAATTATAAAAAAGTGAATTCTGGACTATTTCGGATGTCCTACCATGTTTTTCAACTGTGCCGTGGCAAAAAAAGACTCTATATGCATTTTATGGTCAAGAGTACTTCTCGGAATCATGTCTAAAGTAAGTGCGTGCGCGCATCTCTAACTCTCAAGCCCCCTGCGCCCCCGAAGGGGCGCAGGGGCTTGGGGGTTGGAGTTGAGATGCGCACACCCACATACCTTAGACACAAATCACTCGAAAGTGACTCTGGATGCATGAAAAAGCATGCATACCAGAGTTTATTTATGCGGTAGGCCCCGTATTCAAAACTATGTTCAACATCTTCTTGTTAATGGGCTCTGTGTGATTAGTGGCCCTCTCTTGTCCCTTCCCCTCCCAATACAGCCCTAATTCCCTTTAAAAATGTTTTGGCGGGAATTCAAAAATTTTTTTTTTTCGAATTTTCTTAAATTTTTCACCTTGGGGGACCAAGGCAAATCGGAAAATTTTTTTTTTCGATTTTTCGGAAACCAAAGTGTTTCGGTGCCTATTCAGAGCACGAGAATCAAATGGACGGGTCCTTTTCCCTTCAGGAAAAGTAAATTTTTCGCTAGCTGGGGGGGGGACGCATTCTATAGTATAGCCCAATTTTTATAGCAAAACTTGTGGCTAGTGTTTTATAAATTTTACGCACTATGTTTTCATGTTCTTGATCTTGTGCTTTTCATATTGTTTGACGTGTGATTATTTAGAGATGCAAGTTTAACATTTTTTTGGGACATGGGACGAAATTTGAATAATTTTTTTCCAGACGGGACACCGGGACAGGACATTGTTGAAAAATGTTCAGGCGGGATTTCGGGACGGCGAGCGGGACGGAATTTTCCTGTCCCGCCATTTTTTAACCTTGTATAAAGCCCCAAACAGAATTGAGGTATGCTATGGGCCCTTAAAACGATAAAATGAGTTGTCGGTGTTCTGTAAATTTTGCATACAAGATTGGCCATAAAACCAAGACCAAGATTTTTGGAAATGACCAAGCAAGATCCCAAGACAAGATTTTCAGTCGAAATTGGGGCAAGACAAGACAAAATCTTGGCCAAGATCTTGTCTTGTTTCTGTCTCTAGTTTTAGCCCTGAATCTCCTCTTTCAAACGGCATATTGCTTTCAGCTTGAATATTTTGGATAAGTCACCAATTGGCTCCAAACACTTGTCTGGCCATTTTGAGAAGGTTACCAACAATTTTATCACTTTAACTGGTCAAATGTTTCATTGAATTTGGAGCGTCACTACAAAATTTTATCACCTTGTTGTAGCGCAGCTCAAGAGCTACAAAACTCAAATTACAGAATGATTTTTGAAAATTTGAGTGTTATCCGAAAAATTGGCAAAAACTTTCATTTGTTTGGAGCCAAATGTGACTTATCTAAAATAGTCAAGCTGAAAGCAATATGTCATTCGAAAGAGGAAAGGCAGGGCTAGAAAACCTATTTTTTTGGAATTTTCTCATCGTTAAATTTTTATTTCAAAAAGTGAGCTCAAAAGTTGTCCGGGAACTTTTGTTACACCACTTAGTAATTCACTCTGAAAAAAAATTAAAAATTATTTTGTTTTTGTTTCAATAACTAAAATTCTGCATATTCTTTATACGACCTAATATTCTTAGAAATTTAATTCAAAAAATTCTAAACCAGGCGCGAAGCGCAAAAAATTTCAAGCCGGGCTTCGGGCTTAAGCCCTGGCCGGGCCGTATTTTCACGGCCCGGACTGGGACAGTAAAAACTCGTTATAACGAATTTCAAGAGACCGGCCAAGTAACCGGCTTTGACAGTTTTTACACCCATTTTTTAGCTTTTGCTATTTCTGTTTTGACAGTCCAGTCCCAAGTATTCCGATTTTACCGATCAATTTCTGTGAATCCAAATTTTTTCTCAAAAAATCAAACACTCTATGGAAAACAAGTTTCTCTTCAAACCGAGTTTCGTTATACCGAATTTTCGCTTTTTTAGAGAAAAAATTGTATTTTCAAAAACCAACCGGCAAAATTGGATTCCCTCCGATATTTGGAACAAGACTGTCGAAACAGAACTATCAAAGTTTTGAAAAATGAAACCAAAAAAAGTGTCGGACTCATGGAGTGAACGAACTTCCGACCTTAAAAATTGGAATTTTAAGAGTTTCATTATAACGAGTTTTAACTGTATTACCAAAAATCCCACAATATTTAGACTAATGAAATATTTTAACATTTACAAAAATTTGAATAAGAAATTCGGTCAAGATTTTAGTTTTGGACCAAAAACTTGACCAAAATCATTCTAGTTAATCTCTCAAATAATTTATTTAGTCAGATCAATTGGTATATAAGCACAATTAATCATCCTATTGATTAATTGGACGCAATAAATTATTCGAGAGAGAGGAAGTGAAATGACTGTACTTATTTGTACATAGATACAGTGTGTCCGAGAATTATGTGCAGATAATTCAATGTACCGTATTCTCTCTAATAGGCCGACACCCTCTAATAAACCGACACCCCTACTTTGAGGGACCGTATCTCAGTCCGAAGAAAAAAAATTACATCGCTGTTTATTGCGTTTTCTTAGTTCCCACGAGCTCTATCGATTCCGCTTTTTCGATTTTGGATTTTCACCCGAAAATGTCGAGTTCGACCCAAAATTTTCACGATTTTTGAAGGGTTGAAAAATAAACCGACATGTCGGCCTATTAGAGAGAATACGGTAATGCACATTTATTTTCATTGATCTGCGGTCGAAATAGTCAGATATAAATCACACCTGACAAATATTTCATTGACAAATATTTCACATATTTCAAAATTACTTTATTCGGGATAAACCAACATCAAAACAACGCTATATACTACATTGCTCCTAACCGCAAACATCATTTGACAATTTTCTATCGGCGATAAGACATTTGTAACTGGTGGACAAACGTCCTTGGCGGGCTTTTGAGCTCACTTTTAAAAATAAAAACATTGCAAGTCAAAAACTCCAATCATACAGGAAAGTAGCCTTGCATTTCCTGTTTCAAATAACATATTAAAGTTAGCTTCATTATTCTGAATAAGTCACCAGTCCATTCCAAACACTTGTGCTTATGTAATTGACAAGCATTTTCATAACTTTCAGTGTTTAAATTTCATATTGAATTCGAAGCGTTACAGAAACATCGTATCATAATATTGTAGCGCAGCTAAAGAGCTACAGGAGCAATTTTACTGAATAATTTTTTGAAATCCGAGTGTTGAGATATGGTCTTTTAAAAAAAACTCAATCGCTTTAAAAAATGGCCAGAACCCGTGAAAATCGGGAAAAATTAAATTTTTTGGCCATTTTTGAAGCAATTGATTTTTTCCAAAAGGCCATATCTTAACACTAGGATTTGAAAAAAAATTTCGGTGACATTGGTTTTGTAGCTCTTGAGCTGCGCTACATTATGATGGTAAGATGTTTGAGATTGAGATTCAATTAAACATTTGATCACTCAGAACGATGAAAACGATTGCAAACTTCCTAAAATAACATCACAAGTTTTTGGAGCTGAGTTTTGACTTATCCAAATGAGTTCAATATGATATTTTAAAGAGAAGATGCAAGGCTACATTGGTGTCTAATTGGAATTTCAGACTTACAACATATGAAAAATCCGCCAAAAACTTTTTATCCACCAGTTACATTTCCACGCGGGTCAATCCTTGAAGTCAGAGCACAAATGAAATAAATATGTAGCGTAAACTTTTCAATAGAAAGTTTTCGTTTTATCAATTCTTTATCGAAAATGTCAAAATCAGCCAAAATCATCAAACCAGCATAAAAAATTCTTCAACATCGAAGGCCCGAAATCAGCCAATGGCTGAGAAACCAGCCAACTTGGAGCGCTGCTTATGTGAAAAATTTGTCAGCAATGGAGAGATTTCACTACAAAATCATGTATCATTCATGTTTTCATGGCAATTCCAAATAAAAAAATATATGGCTGGTTGTTCCAAAAAAACACAAAAATCTCGAATGATATCACTGGTGGTAACTGAGAAAATGCAAAAAATACATTTGCAAAATATTTTTTTTTGAGATATAGGGTGTCTAACAGTGATCTAAATATCGGAAAATCCACCCTGGCACCTGCACCGGCTACTAAAAATTTCGGCTCAAATCCTCCTGCTGTTTTTTTGGCATTTTTCACAAAAGTTCACAAAATGTTTGCAAAATGAGTTGAGATACCTTGTCGTCGGATTATTGAGCACTCTACTTGGCTTCAAGTTCATGTGGAAATTGATGAAGCACAAAATAAAGAGAATCCTAAGGACATCAGAAGGACACTTACAAGGATAATTTCAAAAAAACAACAGGGAGACCGAGGCGAAAAACCGCGCATTGTGTTTCATAGCCAGGGTTTCTACAAAAGACGACTATCTATTAGCGACTCTAAATGAATTTTTTGCAAATTTTTCATGAAAAACATCGTTTTTCTGAGAAAAAGCTTTCGAAAAGTCAATTCTAGTGCCAAATCTGTTAAGATTAGATCGAAAAATTTTTTTGAGCTGAGATATCCAATTAAGTAGGTAATTGAAGCGAAATGTTTGGGTTCGTCCACTCTAAATAGGTATATCTCAATATAAAAATTTTACTCTACTTACGGTTGTAGTGGATATCTCAGCTGAAAATATTTTTTTTTTGATCTAATTTCAACGAATTTGTATAAAAAAAGATTTCGGTATTAGAATTGGCTTTTCGAAAACTTTTCCTCAAAAATAATGTTTTTCATGAAAAATTTGCAAAAACATTCATTAAGGGTCGTTATCGATCTTTTACCGCTACAAACCACTTTGTTCTCATTGCGAAATTAGAAACATTTTATTATTTTTATTAAAATTTTTTTAATTCAGTGCACTAATTTTATTTTCACACACCGAGTTATCAAGCATTTACAGTAGTATTGGTAAGCCAAGATTTTTTGTAACTGATGGTTTGGCTGGCAGAAATTGTGTTTTGCAGTCTGCACAGCAGAACACTTTAAAGGGGCATACCAGCACGTTACACGGTCGATTTCAAATTTACAAAAGGCGTGGACCAGCCATATTCAAACGAGAATTATTTTTAAATGTAGATTTGATAGTCTGAGAAAAGAACAATAAGTTATAAAAAGCACAATGTTAGCCTAATGACATGGGTGGCTCAGTGGTAATGTGCTGAGGTAGTCCGAACATGGTCGAGTTCGGTTCCTACACGGTGTATAGCTTTTTTGTATAAAATAACAAATTTGCATTTGAAAATAATTCTCGTTTGAATCTACCTGGTCCCCGCCTTTTGCGAATTTGAAATTTCCCGTGTAACGCTCTGGTATGCCCCTTTAAGCACTTTTTAACACTAAACTAGCACTATTTCATAACGATTTGCGCTCAAATGCAGTTCCCTGAGCTTGATACAACTTGGTAAATTTTATAATAGCCAATATTTTTATCTATTTTTATGTAACAATTTGCGCACATTTTGCTTTTATTCCTAATACTAAACAATACAGTCAAACCTCGATTTAGTGGCACCCCCCAAAAGTTCGTTCGCGCCTAGGGTCCGACACTTTTTTTAACCCAATTTGCAAAATATTTTATAGATTCTGTTATGACAGTCTGGTCGCAAATATCGTGAGGATTCCGATTTTGCCGATCGTTTTTTGAAAAGTAAACCAATTTTCGGTTAAAAAAGTGAAAACTCGATATAGTGGCACCCTTTTTTTGAAAACAGGTGCCACTATATCGAGGTTTCACTTTTTTAACCCAAATTCGTTTACTTTTCAAAAAACGATCTTCAAAATCGTAATCCTCACGATATTTGCGACCAAACTGTCATAACAGAATAGATAAAATATTTTGAAAATTGGGTTAAAAAACGTGTCGGACCCTAGGCGGGAACGAACTTTTGGGGCTGCCACTAAATCGAGGTTTGACTGTACTACATGCTTTGGAGAATCTATTACTGAAAAAAACATATTTGAGCAAGGACAAACATGAAAGCGAAAAGATAATAATTCACGACAATAAACAATTAAATACCACAAATAATTACGGAATCATAATTTAATTAATTGAGGTAGCATTCAAAACATCATTGTCCCTCTATAGGGTTGTCGAATCGAGCGCTCGATTTCGAACTTTCGCTCGAAAGTTCGAAAATTTTCGAATTTCGAGCGGAAATTTCGAATTTCGAGCGCTCGAAAAAAAAATTCGAATTAGGCTTTCGAATTTCGAGCGCTCGAAAAAAAAATTCGAATTATGCTTTCGAATTTCGAGCGCTCGAAAAAAATTTCGAATTATGCTTTCGAATTTTGAGCGCTTATTTTCGAGTTATAGTTCGGAACTTGCAGCACACAAAAAAGAATGTAATGGTGAATTTTTCTTGTTTTAGAAAATGCCAAGCGAAGTTTGGAAATCGTTTAAGAAAGTCGGTGGAAAGACTATTTTCACTTGTGGGAAGAGCTAAGACTGCTAAAGAGTAGATCAACAACTCATCTTTCGGGTCATCTGAAATCGGCAAGGCCCAAGGAAAACTTAGCGAACAAAAAATTGGGACCTTCTGAGGCGAAAAAGCCAGAGCGGTGCTTTTTGCGATCTCAGAGTCTCCGATCTGCGCCGTTTGATCAAGCACAACTATGAACAAAGAATGGTAGTTTTTTCGGCCGCTTATTCGTTTGGTGTGGTAAAACGGTCGTGTGTGGTCGATTAACCATGGTTTCGATTAATTTATTTCTAAAAATCCATTAATGAGGCGGCGAAGCCGCTGAAAATTTTCGATTTCGAATCGAGCGCTCGAAAATTTTCGAATTTCGAATCGAGCGCTCGAAAATTTCGAATTTCGAATATCGAATCGAGCGCTCGACTCGAAAATTTCGAGCGCTCGACAACCCTATCCCTCTATAAAACTTTTTAAGCGAGGAAAGAAGCTGTCATAGACAGTGAAAGAGATTCCTACAGCGATGGGTCCCTTCAGCCAGTTCATACTGAGTCCTTTGTACAGCCCATTAACAAACCTTCGTAGAGCCAAACTGAAACACATACCGTATATTCTGTATTAAAGGCCCCCTCTCTAATAAAGCCACCCCCCCTCCCCTGATTTTTGACTAGGATTTCAGAGTTAGGACCATTTTCGATTTACAATTTCAAGATTTTTCAAGGATTGAAAAATAAAGGCCCAGGGCTTTTAATACAGAACATACGGTATAATAAGAAGAAGAACGAAAAATATATAGCCTTATGTTTCAACACTAGACGCTTTGACCAGTGTTGTCCATTGGGCTTGCGCGATCCAAACGCAAGACCGAAAATCGCATGACATAACGAACCATATGGGTTCGAGCCATATGGCTTGCCTTTATTTATATGCGAGCCAATTGGCTCGCTCACTTTTTTTAAAGCGAGCGAACACGAGCCAAAATAATACGAGCTGTTTGTATCGCGAACCGTTTGGCTCGCGATACGTACCATCCGCTTATTACAGATGCGAGCCAGATGGCTCACGAGCTAAAAAGCTTTTGTCATTTTATTCTTTAACATGGCCAGCCATATGACTCGCGAGCCTACTAAAGGGCGCAAGCTGCTCGCTCGCAAAAGAGCCAAATGCACAACAATGGCCTTGACTATAAAACCAGCAGCTTCTAGTGCGAAATTTCATGAAAATTGTTTCTATCTCAGTTGATTTTTCTAGAAGGGTGGCTTTTTGGCGTGGTGACATATGAGCCTCAAAATTTAAGGACGCGCCATCTGAAGGATAAATTTTCAAGGATGGAGATTTTTAAAGTTTGAGAGGCGACATAAATAGACGAAAAATCAATAATTGACTTTAAAGCCGTATGTTTTTTTTGATCCTGAGAAAAAAGATTTCTTCGAACCATTGGAGGGCGTTATCATGGTTTTTTAGCAAGTAGCATAGAATATGCAAGTAGCATCGAAAACCTAACATACCTTCATATAATGCCAAGAAAACGCCTTGATTAGGTATGATCCGGTTGGTTTGCATCCTTCGACGAATGATGTCCTAAAAAATAGATAATAGGTGTTAAAGATTTTGTAAATTTAATCATTCTACTAATGGATAAGAGGTAGATTGACCAATGAGACCGGCGAAAGCACCAAATACTAATCTGTTCAGAGGTTAATCGGTCTACCCGTTTCTTTTAAAAACAAATTGTGAAAAAAATAAATTTTAAAATACTAACCGATGTAAATAATTTGCAGGTTTCATAGGTGAAAAACTTGCCCCGGCATTCAGAAAGGCGCCCACTGAAATTAATAAGATAAACATTTTGGTTTATGATTGCAAAATTGAAACTAACTAATAGTTGGCATTAACCCACTATAAAGAGCCCTAAGTCCTTTCTGGCCATATTTTGGTAGTCCTTGAGGAAGACATTTCGTAGGTTCCGGTATTCGTTGTAAGATGAAACAGAAAGTCTAGCTTTGGCAGTATCAAGTGGATAGGTGAATACTGTTGCGGTCGTCGCTGCTAATGAGCCACATAGGAATCTTTTAATAGGCGTATAATTTCTGAAAAAACTATATATAGAAAATGACGCCATACGACTTGATACAAATTATGACTTGATACATCAACTTGATACACTGACGACTTGATACATCGACTTGATACATCAACTTGATACATCTTCCGAAAAGTAGCTCGAAAATTTACTAAGTATACCGTTATTATCATGTTTTTCAACATGGGCCGTGGCAAAAGGAGACTCTATATGCATTTTATGATCAAGAGTCTTGCTCGGAATTATGTATAAGGTAAGTGAGTGCGCGCATCTCTAACCAACCAAGCCCCTGCGCCCCTTCGAGGGCGCAGGGGGCTTGGTTGCTTGGAGTTGAGATGCGCACACCCACATACCTTAGACACCAATCACTCGAAAGTGACTTTGGATGCATGAAAATGTATGCATACCAGAGTTTATTTATGCGGTAGGCCCCACTATTCGAAATTATATTCAACATCTTGCTTTTTACTCAAAAGTGATCCTTTCTTCGGTTATTTTTCCACCCCAATACAGCCTTGAATCCCTTTAAAATGGTCAAAAAAGGTACTTTCGGATGTCTCTAAAACTTAATTTTCAAGCTACTTTTTGAAGATGTATCAAGTTGATGTATCAAGTTGACAGTGTATCAAGTCGATGTATCAAGTCGTCAGTGTATCAAGTTGATGTATCAAGTCATAATTTGTATCAAGTTGATGTAATACCATAGAAAATATAAATTAGAGTTTAACCTTAATTAAGATTTTTTAAAGTTTATATCTTCGCCTTTTTAAAAACTTGAATAAAATGTTTTCTAAATTATAGGGGAAGGGACTTTTGCGGCTACTTTTTGATATCGATTACTTTTAAGTTTTTTTCCATAAATTTTGATTTGTAGATAATTCTGTACCATTTTGTAGCTAAGATTTTCTCTATCGATTGTGTTGTCAAACATACTAAATAAAAATAATTTTGAGAAAATCACACCGACTTTATACTAAAAAACCCAGTGTAAGGCTCAACTTGGTTTTTTAGTGTAAAGTCGGTGTGATTTTTCTAAAATTATTTTTATTTAGTGTGTTTGACAACTCAATCGATAGAGAAAATTTTAGCTACAAAATGGTATAAAATTATCTGAGATGAGAAATCGAAATTTATGGAAAAATCCTTAAAAGTAGTCGATATCAAAAAAAGCTGCAAAGTCACCCCCTCCTGCTCTTTCGAATAGATCCATCTGAGCTGCAATATTTCTGCAAAAAGTGGGACAATCAGCGTCCAACTCACAAAACCACCATTTTCTGACCTGTAAAATTTGCACTAAAATGGACTCAAAGCACGTCATAGCTGTGTATAACTGCTAAATGCCTGGTCAATACTTGTAGAGAAATTCAAAGGATACAAGAAAGGCTAAAAAATCAGCACAGAATCAACCAAAACGCACTTAAAAAATTGCAGGATAAGTATTAAGACCAGCAGTTTCATGGTAAAGAACAAGCAAAAATACCAAAATTCAAGCCAAAACAATTTGACCTCAAAAACCCACAAAAAACCAGTAATTTTACTTTTGACGAAAATTCAGGTGGCTAAGACTTGGTTTCGTGATTTTTTCAAAATTTATAATGCATTTGCGGAAAATAAATATATCGCGTGATAGAGCGATGAAAGTTGCATTAGATGCAAATTTCAGATCTCAAGTGAGATTGTGTTTTCCCTCTTTTTGAGTGGATTGAACATCAAGCCTGGCAGCAAGGTCATACGATCGACATTTCTGGCTTTGTTTTACTAGGTTTACTAGGTAACATTTTTTCAAAACTCAAATTATAGACCATGTTCTATAATTAGAGTAAATTTCTACCGAAATGCAGCGAATTTACTCCGTTATCACGTCTAAGGTTTACTGCAGCAATTTATTGTTAAAATAATCGGCGTTGATATCAATTAAGTCATACAAATCGTAGAAAATTTTCTGAAATATTCACGAAAATCTCTTCTAGTTTTGAAATTCGTTATGTTCATCGGGCAAGTGATAGCTTATTCAAAAGCGCTGAATGTGGTGAGTTTTTGATAATAAACTTACAAGAAGTAAAAAGAAAATGCGATTTTTCAAAAACTTGGCTTTGGCTCCAAATTTTGCTGATACACTAAAGTGCAGTTTTTGAGGGGTCGTGCCGAGGGGAAGTTAAAAAATTATAGACCATGGTCTATAATCAAAGTAAATACGGTATCTCTAATAAGACCCCAGTCTCCAAAAAGGTCCCACTTTAAATAAAGCCTAAGAAGACTGAGAGGTTACTTCTTATAAAAAAACCCCGCCTTCTAATAAGGCTCCACTTCCAAAAAGGTGTTGAAAAATAAGGTCTCATGAGGAGTTATTAGAAATAATATGGTATTGCGATGCGATATATCGCATAGCAATATCACATCTAATACACCTGATTTGAGCTTTCTCATTTTTCGTATTTTCTTGCAGTTTCTGTTGTGACTTTTTATGCATTTTGTCTTCAGAATAAGTCTCATCCGAAAAATTGGGAGAAGATACGAATGTCTGTTTTTTGACCAATAACAAAGTGGTTAAGTAGTTAGGTTTCTAACTTTCCAAATGAGTTTTCACGTTAGTCAAGTCTTAAAATTAGCCGCTTTAATTTAAATTCGAGACAATTCTCACGCTGGGAACAGAACCAATCAGATATTCTCATCTTGAAAACAATGCTGTAAGTTAAAGGAACTGAATACTATTACTGAAATATAAAAGACCTTTTACATTAGAAGGAGTTCTCAACATTTGAGAGCTCAGTCTAACTTTAAGTTTGCCGAAAGAAAAGAAAATAAATGCCCAACCCATCTTTGTCCACATTCAGAAGGCGTTTGTATTCTTCATATGAAGCAAACTGAACAGAAGCAAAAGTGATTACGCGGGCCTGAAATATTAGTGGAGTTTATAAGTTTTAATTGTTGCATGATGGTTAAGGATTAGGATTAATTAGTCTCTAGCAAGCTTTTATACCATAGTAGCAGAGCTGCCTCGGAAAGGGTGGTGTTTCGCCTTGTTCCCCCCTGTTGTTTTTTAAGACTTTTAAGTCATTAGGCTCTGGCAAGGATAGGCTAGCGTATGTTAGGACAGACTCAAACGTATTTTAGACTCATGTTTGAGTCCGTCCTAACAGGGGGACCAAGTCAAACCCCACCCCCCATCATCATATAGGGTCAAAACTTTACATCAGTAGCTCGTAAACACTTCAAAAACTGAAAAGACTATTTTTATTATAGTCTTTTGTCAAGAAGACGAGCATTTAGTTGTGTTGCGTAACACATTAATTAATGCAATTCTCATTCTTATCGCGGGAATGAACAATGTTCCCATGCATATTTGTTGATTAATTCAATGTCTCAGGTCACACTGCCTTCCTTATAGCAGTTTTTTAAAGGCACTATTTTTTTTTAAATGAGTTCTTGAATTTAAATACGCTTTTTTCCTTTCCGTAATTAAATGGATATTTTTCAGATAAGCTTCAACCTAAATTGGCTCTAATAATGGTAGATAGTTGCATGTCAAAGTCTATAAAGTCAAATAATCCAGCATATTTTCCACATTTACGAGTTCAGCTAAGAGAAATAACTTTTTGGCGCTACTTCGATATGATCCCCCCCTCCACTATAATTTTTAGGCTGAGGAACTAAACTTAGGCCTCGGCATCGTTTATTTCAGCATCTTTCAAAAAAAGTATGGTTTTCGGGGTACCTGAAAAATTATTGGGGGGGGGGGGGGATTATATGTAACGTCAACTTTTCTCAGAATCTCTTTCTATAAAAGCTTTTTAATATTTGAAAGAGGGATTAAAAGTGTAATTAAAGTGGGACTCGTACTATCATCTTCTTAGTTTTTGTTTCGACATCCAACTTTCCAATTATAGTAAAGCTGTTATAAGGGACAGCCGGAACTCTGTTTTTGTTGTCTACCGTATTTCATTCAAGAAAGCATCACCTCCTGATGAGCCGGCCTTCCTGGGCTTTAAGGACCTATATCTCAGTCCAAGGTTAAAATATCCCAAAGTTATTCATTTCACTTTTCTAACTCTCACAAGCTTTACCGACTTCACTTTTTTGAGTTTGGATGAGCACATGAAAATTTTGAGCTTGGCCTCAAATTATTCTGATTTTGAGAAATCCAAAAATATGGTTAGAATTTGTTTGATTCAATATTTTTATTGTCTTATTATCTGAGCATTTTACAAAATAATGTCTTCAATGGACTTTTCAGGTGGGCCGTAGACAGAATAAGTGCCTCCTTTTATTTAAACAAGCAAATATGATTGATTAATACTTTTTCTAAACTATTCACTACTTTTTGCTTTGATACAATGGCGCAATAATATCTTTTATGGACTTGCTTAGTCACATTTGTTTTGCAATTGGAGTATGTGCCGTTTTATGGAATACTCAAAGTTCACTCAATTACTTTTTGTTTGTTTATAAATAAGCGGTAGTTGATTTTGTTACAAAAAAACTTTTTGTTATTGATGATAAAAAAGTGGAAAAATTGAAAGTGGCTCGCTGAATCGAAAAAGTTAACAATTTTTCAAAGAGCATCATGGAATAAATGATCAAAACGTTCTATCCAATCGGCTAAGACAAAGCTAGAAATATGATAGAACAAACTCGAATTTCTATGAAGAAGATTTCAGACTATAGGTTGAATTACCCTGTTAATGAGCATCTAAAACTTCATAGCTCAAGGAGCAATAAGTTTTGGCCAGGACTCTCAGACTTTCTTATCAATAAGATTTGTCCATATTTTGGGTTTCTAAATCTCATTATTTTTCAGAATTTAACGCCAAAAATTTTTTCAGCATCAAAAGAGCAATAATCACTGGATTTTTTTTATCGAAATACAGTCAACCTTCGATAGTACGTACCCCCAAAAAGTTCGTTCCAAAGCTGGGGGCTAGGAGACATTTGGCAAAAACGAAATTTGGCAAAAACGACATTTGCCCAAACGACGTTTGGGCAAACGACATTCGCCCAAACGACATTTGCCCAAACATACTAAATATTTGGAAACAATTAATGACGGAACCATCTGTCTGTCTGATTCCACTGATACCATATTCACCGGTCCACCACACCAACTACATCCAATTTACATTCCTAACACGTCTGACACTCCAATCATCCATCTAGCCACAGATTCTAGTTGCCGAATTCTGGCCAGTTGTTCCAATCAGACCATTGTCAAATTACTGAATCTATCAGATTTGGATAAAAAGACAGAAGCTTGGAAGTCTCGGATTTGAGACTGCCTAATCGACCAATTCACATAGTCCAACCATTGTTTGATTCGGCAGGTGGGGTTGATGAGAATAAAAAAGTTTGGTGTACTTTTATTATATGATTTTCTGGGTCTTATTCTTGGGGCTTCTGAATAGACCACGATTGGAGCAATTACTGGCATATTTTCCTCACTGTCGCTTGATTCGTTTGAGCTGCTTATCATGCTATCTAAATTACTAATTAATCAGTGTATTGAATGAACCCCAGCAATTCAACGGTAGCCAAATGTCGTTTTGCCAAATGTCGTTTGGCCAAATGTCGTTTGGGCAAATGTCGTTTTGCCAATGTCGTTTGGGCAAATGTCGTTTTGCCAAATGTCGTTTGGCCAAATGTCGTTTGGCCAAACGTCGTTTGGGCAAATGTCGTTTTGCCAAACATCGTTTGGGCAAATGTCGTTTTTGCCAAATGTCGTTTTTGCCAAATGTCGTTTGGCCAAAAGATACGTTTGCCAAATATCGTTTTTGCCAAATCTCTCCTAGCCCAGCGTGGCACTCGACACTTTTTTATCCTAGTTTTTAAAGTGTTTCGTCGGTTCCGATGCGTCAGTCTAGTCCCAAATATTGCAAGGATTCGGATTTTGCCGATTGCTTTTAAGAAATGATATAGTTCCGCCATTTTGACCCGCAACCTTCAATAATACGTACACCTAAATTCTGTTTTTTTAGAATTTAGGGGTACGTATTATCGAAGGTTCCGGGTCAAAATGGCGAAACTATATCAAAATAATCGGCAAAATCCGAATCCTTCCAATATTCGGGACTAGACCGACGAATCAGAACCGATGAAACACTTTAAAAACTGTGCTAAGAAAGTGCAGGACCCAGCTGGGGAACGATCTTTTTGGAAGGTACGTACTATCGAAGGTTGACAGTGTCCGAAAATGTTTTTCTTTTGATCAAAATGCGCTTTTTTTTTTGAAATTTGAGCTGAGAGCCCTGGTTTTAGCCAAAAAGTTATACCAAGGTTTGAAAAAAAAATTTTAAAATAAAATCAGATGTCTAAAAAAATTAACATTTTTACTGTTTTTGACGAAACGAAAGCTATTTTATCCAGCGCTTCTTGGAACTTGACTTAAATTTTCAAAAAAAAAAGTCTTTAAAAGGAACAAGTTTTTTTAAAAGACTACTCGAAATTCTCGTTATACGGTATTTACTCATCCAAACAAAAATTTTATGTCCCAATAATTTTTCACAGCTAATCAGCATTAACACATTTCTCAACACCAAGATTAGCATAAAATATGCAACAGAAGGGCCAATATTAAAACCTTCATCCCCATGCTTGTCAGTCAATCAGTCCAGAACATCAGGATTAGAATAAGCAATTCAACCTAATGTCTTGTCAAATTAAGCGAGTTGTCTTAGTCATTATCAGGAGGAAACTGCACTTTTGACAACCAAATTACTGGATGCCAATACCATCACCTAATTGGTATAGACATACACACATCTCCTTAGCAGGGACTTAGGTCTCAGGATCACCCGCTGGGAAAGAGTGTTTGAACAGTTTATTTGCTGTGTTTAGGACATCTCCCCCAAATATCATAGTTGGTGGTGATCTACCTGCTACTGCTGCAATGTTTTTTGTTATCTTGTCATTTTTTGTCTTTCTTTTTGTTAGTTTGCTTTTTTAGATGTTGCACTTTTTATATTTTAGTCTATTATTTTTAAATTTTTCGATTGTGTAATTTTTTTTTGATTTTTGTGTAATATCTCATTACACCCATTGAAAAGCCCTATCCCTTAATCGGAGAGGAGGGATGTTTGCCTTGATACCAGTGTTTTTATGATTAATTTGCTACTTCTTGTCTTCAGTTATCCATATCTCGGTGAGTGTTTTTCCAAAATTTGTGAATAAAAGCTTATTCGCAAGACAAGTTATAGATCTACAACTTAAAATGAATGATTTTGAAATAAACGTGGAAATTCGTACTTTTTGAGCTAAACAAAGTCAATGAAAAATCATTAATCAAATGAGACGATTTTTTATAGGTCGGTCATCCTGTACAAAAATTAATATAAAATGACCTAATTTTAGAAGTTTTTTTTCAAACTTATATCTTTTCTAGTAGCTAACTAGTTCTGCAAAAAGGAACAAACTTTTGGGGCGGGAACGAACTTTTAGGGGTGTCGCTAAATCGAGCGGCAACTGTACTCGACTCGCCTACTCTACTCAAAACCAAACAACTATGTTTTATTGCATTTTTTGGCGCTACCGGAGTATACCCCCCCCCCCCAAATGAAATTTTTTTTAAAGTGTTTCCAAACACCCTATATCGACCTAAAATTGCCTCAGAAGCTCGAAAAAGGCATTATTTTTGTGTTCTAGTCAATAAAAAATTGAGTTTTGGGACCACCCAAAAATACCTATTTTGACCGTTTTTGAAGGATTTAAGGCTGTATTAGGGTGAAAATGAACCAAAAAGGGCCAATTTAGTGTGAAAAGAAAGATGTTGAACATAGTTTTGTTGACTGGGCCCTACCGCATAAATAAACTCTGGTATGCATACATTTTTATGCATCCCGAGTCATTTTCGAGTGATTTGTGTCTACGGTATATGGGTGTGCGCATCTCAACCTCAAGCAACCAAGCCCCTGCGCGCCCGAAGTGGGCGTTGGAAGCTTGGTTGCTTGGTAGGGGGCTTGGTAGGTTAGAGATGAGCGCACTCACTTACCTTAGACATAATTCCGAGCAAGATTCTTGAACAAAAATGCATTTAGAGGCTCTTTTTGCCCAGCTCCAGTGACCAAAACATGCCAAAACAGGCAAATGGTCGAAATTTAAAAATGTCCAAAACTCAATTTTTTTTTACCAGAACTCAAAAATAATGTCTTTTTGAACTCCTACGGCAATTTTAGGTCGATATAGGGTGTTTGGAAACACTTTAAAAAAAATTTCATTTGGGGGGGGGGGGCGGTTATACTCCGGTACGGTTCATTTTTTATATGAAGTACAAAAAATTGTTGGTAGGTTGAAAAATAGACGGGCCGGCCCGTGCATTAGAGAGCATACGGTATTAATTGTTTCCACTTTTTCGCAAGCCTTTAGCGGTTTGACTAGAAAGAGCTAATTCTTCTGATGTGTTTATGAATATCTGCTGACCACTGGATTGTTGATGTTGTTTTGATGCATTGCGCATGCAGCATGGCTGTTGTAATGTTTATGTGCTTCCTCTTTTCCGCTTCGCCGCTAATCCCTTGACTCAAGAATAATAATCAAGAGGATAACCAAGGAAGCTCAAGGTAGTCCTCTTTACGCCCATTACACCACCTATTTACGGTATTTGCTGCTGCTTTTACAACGACCGGCAACTGCTTTTACAATCTCTTTATTGACTTATTTTCTTTTTAGCTAAAAACCTTATATTGCTTGAAACTTTCGGCCTCGAGCAGGGGAGTATCCAGGCGTGGGCTAAGCGGGATGAAGATCCTACGTGACTTTTTCATTCAGCCTCACTGACTAAAACAGGGGAAAAACTCCAATGTATGGTGATTTACCTTGGTCTCATAAGTCAAACAGTCCAAACTTCAATCAAAATTTTGTTCAAATAATTGTCCGCCACCCGAAAACCAATAACAACGGTGAAAGCTCAAAAAATGGTAATAACACACATTTAAGAAAACTAGGTAAAAGGAATTCCTGCGAAAAAGCCAGTACGTAACTGTTGTATTGGCCCGAAAATGTGAATTCCGTTTATACCTCGTTTACCTAAAAAATATACCGCGTGGTCCGAGAAATGAGCACAGTTGTAAACAGCCATAACTTTTTTGTAGTGCGTTTTTTTGAAAATCTGCAAACGACATTTGACTCAAAATTTGATGAGAATGTTTTTTTGTTATAATGTCAAGAAGGTGATTTTGCTTGGTCCACTCTGTGGTTTGGCCCAGCCGGAGGAACCATCTGGAGACCAGGACCCAAACCACAGGGGGACAAAACAAAAAGCTTGTTTTGAGGCTAGACTTTACTTGCCTCCCCCACAGCTGACCCACTTTCGAGGTGAATTTTCAAAAACCGATTGCATATTCGTGTTTATCGACCCGGATTTTCACGAAAAATGATCATCAGATTCTGTGAAGTGAAAAAAATTTTTGGGATTTGTCTTGGTCCCCAAGGTGAAATTTTAGAAAAATTTGAAAAAAAAATAATTTTTTAAATTGCCGCTTTTGAATTTTAAAGGGATTAAGGGCCGTATTGAGAGGGGAAGGGAATAAAAGGGGCACTAATCACACACGGCCGCTAACAAAAAGATGTTGAACATAGTTTTGAATACTGGGGCCTACCGCATAAATAACTCTGGTATGCATGCTTTTACATGCATCCAGAGTCGCTTTCGAGTGATTTGTGTCTAAGGTATGTGGGTGTGCGCATCTCAACTCCAAGCCCCAAGCCCCCTGCGCCCCGAAGGGGGCGCAGGTTATTTTTTTTTCTAAAATTTTACCTGGATGACCAAGGCAAATCCCAAAATTTTTTTTCATTTTCACAGAATCTGATGATTATTTCCCGTGAAAATCCGGGTCGAGAAACACGAATATGCAATCGGTTTTTAAAAATTCACCTCGAAAGTGGGTTAGCCGTGGGGGGGGGTCCAAGTAAAGCGTTACCGTTTCTGACATTAAATACCAAAAAAATTTTCATCAAATTCTGAGTCGAATGGGGTTCAAGGATTTTCAAAAAACGCACTAACAAAAAAGTTATGTCTGTTTACAAGTGTGCACATTTCTTGAACCACCCGCTATATTCTCTAACCCAAAAGTGGGCACAAGCGGGATCAGAGGGCGGAAATATGAATCACATTTTTTCCATTAATCAAAAACTGACCTGTCGGAGTCTCTATTTTCGGTTTTTTTCAAATAGAGCTGAGCTCCGATTTTCAGGCACGTTCCAAGGCCCACCTGGAGGTGACGCAAAATTTACACTTGACTTTAGCAATCTAAAAATGTTAGTGTTGGAGTTTAATTTTCATGTTCTGAACCAAAAAAAATGACCTTTATTTTTAAATTCTCCCAATTTTTTTGCAAAAGCCCATTTATTATCAGATTATGAGCCATGTGATTTACGACTAGCTGAATGGAATCTAAGTTTATTTTAGTAGTGCCTCAAGGGCTATGTCTTCCTGTTGTAAGTGGAGCACTCCACATATATTCCAATCAAACATATTTATGGTTGGATGAACACATTCATTTTTTTTGCGCAATCCCCTCCTCCAATCATCATTGGTTTGTGAACAGCAAAAGAGAGGTTTGCGCCAGTCAAACGAACACATATCCCTACTTTTTGACTTATTTCATTTCATTTGAATTGACCTTGGTATTTGCTTCGTCTGGTTTGATTGGATTTAAAAATGGTTTTAGTAAAAAAAATCAAATTTATATGAAATTTTTTCAATTGCTATGGATTTTTAAGCATACTTTTCCTGACCAGTGTAAAAATAAGGATTGAAAATTTAATTTGTGAAGTTCCGTATTTTCTCTGATGTAGCTGCCCTCGACGTTACTGGAATATGCATATTTGAAAAGTATGACAGTAATACAATGCCACAACACGTTTTTTGAATTTGGGGAGGTCGCTCTATAACGAACAATACTTTTTTTCCGACTAAAACACTAGTTTTTACGACTAATTTTTCATTTGCATTTTCATTTGAGTTTTTGTCCTAATTTTCAAGTTTTTTTTAGCATTAACGTGTAGCCCAGAATCTCAACTTTCTAACAAACCATCAAACTCCACTCAACAATATAGGCAATTGTTTGAAAAACAGAGACTAAGAGGCAAAAAAAGTAACAGCTATTTTTTTTCAAACTCCTGAACCTTTTCATTGAAGAAATTCTTCACTTCCGTTTGATAGCTAGTTAGAAAGATGAGATCCTGAGCTACACGATAATGCTAAAACTTTGAAAAAATTGAGATAAAAACTTAAAGAAAGAGGCAATTAGTCAGAAAAATCGGTGTTTTAGTCGAAAAAAAAAGTATTGTCTTTCTATAGCTTGGCGAAAAAATTTCCAATTTTGTTGTTCAGTCAAATTGAAAGTCTGAATTTTACCTTTTAATCTCATATTTTTTACGATATTTAGTAGAGTCCTATGAATTGATAGCCAGCTCAGATTTAGCGTTTGATACTACGGTCCTAGTGAACAATCCAGTTCCAAAATAAGCCTTGGTCTCCTCTGTTGTTGTTTTTTTATGAAAACAGACTTGTCGTCTGTTCATTATCGTTATTGTAACACTATGACTATGGTGATCAGGGTGATTATGGTTGACATGATCACCTTGAAAACAACAGGGGGACCAAGCTGTTTTTCAAGAAAAACAACAGAGGTGACTTAGGCATATTTTGGCACCGGATTGTTCACTAGCACCAAAAATACTAATGGAGATACTCATGCTACTGCAGAAAACAAAAAAATTAACAGCTGAAAAATTCACGGAAAATCGAAAATCAAATTTGCTGGTAAACTGAGTTTCGATGGCGTTCTCTATTTTCAGCCAATTTCAGGGCTTTTTAAAGTTCATATCTCTGATATTCAAAATAATAATATAATTTTTTGCACAATTTTCATCTAAGCTGCTATCTCGAAATTGAGAAAAAGTTAATTTTTTCAGCAAAAATCTAAAAAACCCCAATTTTTTATTTCTACCTTGAAGCCCTTTCCCAAATCTTCAAATATAAGCCATTCACCGTCACTGCTAATCTATTTTTTTCTGCTGACTAGGCAATTCTTCCAACTATTCAAGAAATTAATTGCCACACTGCACTTCTTTTTTATGTCCACCCGTTGATTATTGGATAATCTTTAATCCAGGCACAATTAATTAGTCCCCAAGGAGCAAGGGGCAGTGTATTTGTATCTCTTCTCTTCCATACTGTCCCTTCATTAAGAATGCCCTTTCTTTGAGGCCATTGTCGGCAAACCATCGGCATTGACCTTTGCTTATCTTCTCCTGTTCACTGCCTCCAAACGCAGCTATAAAAATTTTACTATTTGATCCCATCGTTTTTTTTATTTTGTTGAAATGGTTGAGTTTAACAAATTTTGGTTACTGATTTTTGTAGGCTTAAATTGTTTAACCTAGTCAAATTATTCTTATATCCCGTCAAATTTTATGGTTTTGTTCTCATCCTTTCGAAATTCCAATTTGTTTTTCAGTTAACATACCAAAATAGCCCTGGATCTCATCATTCTAACAAGCCATCAACTGACTAAGATTTTAAAAATTCGAAGAAAAAAGTTTTTGTATGCAACAAATTGACCAAAAAAAATGGTCTGTACAAAGACTTTTTTCTGAAACTATTCAATATCTCAGTAAGTTTTTATGTTTTATTAGAATGCTTAGATCCAGGGCTGCATGCTGGTATAGAAACTGTTAACAAGGAAAAAAAGTTGAAAAAATACTTAGAGAATTAATTTGTTACAATTTGACGGAGAGGGGGGGGGGGGGGGGGAGAGGGTTGGAAGTACTAACAGCCATTTTTGTACGAGTTGTAGTTAATTGGACGCCCTAATTACTAAAAAAATGCGCCTTATTCAGAAATTGAAATTTTTCCTATAATTTTACGTTTATTTTTTAAAAAAATTTCGAATATGTCGTGTAGTCCAGGATCTCAGCTTTCTAACAAGTTATCGAATTATATCGAATAATCACGAAAATGTACAGATTCAGGGGTTCAAATGAAATAACTTATGTTGTTCTCTAATTTTTCCAAACCTCTATATATCTACATTTTCAAATGATTCAGTGAAGTTAGATAGCATGGTGAAAAGCTGAGATCTGAGGCTACATGAAAGTTAAAAGAAATTTAAAAAAATTGTAAATTAAGAAAAAGTGTAATTTAAAGTTAGGGGCCATTTTTCAGCAAATTAAAGGACAAAATAAAATATCACCTTTTGTAGAGGGCAAAGCCTCTTAGCTAACTATTTGTAATGCTTACAATTCTCAATATATGAAAAATTCTAAACGAGGAGATTTTAGGCAACCAATTAGTACCAAATATTCAGAATTTATTTTTTCGAAGAAATAACAAATAAAAGCTGATAAAAACATCAAAAATACACAACGAAATTTCCGTCTACTCAATTTTTTTATCGAAAATTCGTCTTTCAATTCAAAACACAAACGGCACTTATATAAATAATGCAGCAATTTTTGGTAGTACTTCGAAAGATATCTCAGCTTTCTGAAATTTTTAGAACCTGATTTCAACGGATTCGGATCCAGGAAGAAATTTTAATATAAGGGAACTTTCCAGAAATTTCCACCATCAAACTTGTCAATTTTCAATTAAAAGTTTCAAAACCTTTGTCAGAAAGTGCCGCGAGTTAATATTCAACCTAGAAAGAAGGCTTCTAGTAATTCTTCCAGTACAGTCTACTCTCGATAAACTGGCACCCCTGGGGACCATCCTGGGGTGCCAGTTTATCGGGCGTGCCAGTTTAGTGGGATGTTACTTTGCCTAATTTCTCTGTCGGCCAGCCAAATAGGGCTTTTTCAAAGTGCCAGTTTATCGAGGGTGCCAGTTTATTGGAGTGCCAGTTTAACGAGAGTAGACTGTAAAGTATCTTGGTGAGTTTCTCACTTTTCAAAATTGATTAGACGAACTACCCAAAACAAAACGATTGACTCACCTCATATACCTTGATCCCAGTCTATCCTAAAATATTCAAAAATTTCAATTCAGCAAGCACTTCTCATCATCTATGTATTGGTGACAGTCCAGCACAGCATGAGATCTATCTATTCAGCCAGCCCATAGGTCCTGTTGCCAGTCTTCCATGCTCTAAATTACATTCTTTGTTTATCTAAGCAGATGAATTGCAGATTGAAAATCCCAAAGGCGGCTTTTTGTTTTATTGACTGCCCCACTATGAATATTATGGTTTTGTATAGGAAAGTGTCCTTCCCAAAAAACAAATTCCCAAGTCCTTGTCCTCCTTTCCAGTGGGTTTTTGCTTCTGTTTAATGATGTGCAAAAAAGCAAAAAGTAGTAGTAGTAGTATTAGTGACTTAAGTGGAGGAGGAACAGGCAAAAAGTGGAATGATTGCTTAATTCCATTACATTATAAACATTTATCTGAAACTTTTTGCATTAGATCAATTAAATATTCAGCAGACATTTTTCTGCAATTTTGTTTATTTTGAAATAGAAGTCAAATTTACAAAAAGTAGTTTTTTGTCCTATTCGATACTAGGTCTTTCCTAATTCTAAAAAAAATTCCTCATAGCTTTTTTGTGCTACAGTACTTCAAAGGGGAGAGAAACTCTATATACGCATCGCCTTAGGTCACAGGTTCGACTACCACTGGCTGCAGACCTTATTTTTTTTTTCCTTTTATTCACAAGTATATATATCAAAATGTGGTCAATATTCTAGGCTTTTATTTGAGCTATAATAGGCTTTCATATTATGGTTCTGTATAGGAAAGTGCTTCCCAAAAACAAAATTCTAGGCTTTCATTTGAGCTATAGTACAGGGAAAACGTTAGTATGAAATTAGAGCTAGAATTTAAAAACCTTCTGCGATGTCCGATTCCATGACATCCTACCTCAGGAATATCCCAGAACTTTTGGACAGCATCCTGAAACTGATGTTTTTCCCCACATACTCATCTGTGACCTGACACTCAAAATGTACCCCTGCATCCTGCTGTTATTTTCAGCATACGGTTGTAATTATCATGTGAATTAAAATTGCAAAAAAGTGAGTTCCTAAATAATACTGAAATCCTACCCCTCAATAGTACTCATTTCTTCCGGGTCAAACCTTCGCTAGCTACCGTATTTTTCTGAAGTGATTTTGGTGTGTGAAAATTTTATCTTGTTCCCTATGAAATCCTGAGTCTAGAAGTCACTAAACGCGTGGACAAATAAATAAAATTGGTGGAGGCTCAGGCTATATGAAGAAAAGTACCGTATTTCCTCTAATTAACGCACCCCCTGGAGGGAGTTTGAAATATAAACTCACCCCTCTAATTAACGCACCCTCCCTAATTTTTACTAGAATTTCGGATTTAAGGCCATTTTTGATTGAAAATTTCAGAATTTTCGAAAGGGCGGAAAATAAACGCACCCTCTCTAATTAACGCACCCCCTGGAGGGAGGTTGAAATATAAACGCACCGGTGCTTTAATTAGAGAAATACGGTACGTATCATTTAGGCTGATTTCCTTTCATTTTGGTGGTCATTTGTTAAAAATTGCAAAATTGAGGCAGTAAATGACAGCAAAGCTGAGCTGGAAATGGTTGCAATCGATTGCTCGATGATTTTTGAACTCACAAGTCAGTAAACTTACTGAAAAAAATGAATTAAAACACACCCAACCGGACTTGAACTTTTGACAATAAGCGATGCGTATATAAAGTCGAACAACCCCCACGACTGTTGTTTTTTTTCTCAAAACTCAAACATTTCACAAAAAAGCCATATTAGTCATGCGTACCTCTACTGAATTTTTTATAATTTGTTTTTTAATTTTTTTACTTTTTATACCTCATTTTGTTTCCAACAGTTTCCCAACCCTTGACTGATTTTGCTGATGCGTGTTTGCTTGTCCTTCCTCCCTATCTCAAAAGCTTGTTTCAGCAATCAGCCAGCAGTCAGCCACAAGCGAATGGATTAATGGGTCGAGGCGCACAAACCAACTTCTTCCACTATGCTGCTAATACCTCTACTCCAGACTCCAGTAGCAGCCCCCAAACCATCATTCACTGTAATGCAAGGCAGGACCCAGGATGATTACCAACAAAAGACCCCGCACCACCATTCCTTTGAGGGACACAAAGACTGGGGCATGCCAATTCTGCTTGGAGCCATTTGTGCCTGAAGGTGGAAAGTGGCCGCCGAAGGTATTGCCCTGTGACCACAACTTCTGCGAGGAATGCATCCAGTCCCTGTGTTGTACACTGAGGTGGGCCATTTTGCAGAATTTTGTGATTTGAAGCAGTTAGATTTTATATATTTATTTTTCGTTTTTTTCAGTATTATTTGCTGGACTCTATTCGATGTCCGCAGTGTCAGCAACCGTGTGAGATGAGAATTGCGCTCAAAGCTCCTACTAATCAAACTCTTTGCAGTAAGTTTAAGTGAAAAATGGTACTCATTTCAAAGCGCCCTCTTTTTTTGAAAAAGAGCCAGTCATGTCGAAAGGTCAATCAGGCCTACTGTCAAAAAAAATTCTTCCAAAGATCTCAAAAACTATTTATACACACTTTTTACTCATTTTGATGAAAAATGTTTTTGGTGTGAAAATAGTGAAAATATTTCACCTTGGTCCCCCAAGGTGATTTTTTTCTCTCATCTTAGAAATATTCAAATTTAAAACAGTGTATGTTAGTTTTTAACACGTTTCTTAGTACCAGACCAAAAATAAGATCACAAAAGCTCAATTAATAGCTTTTTGCTTCTTAACCTGTATTCTGTACATTTGAAGTTGTCCGAAATTCGCATAAGAAATGCTTGAAGTCTTTTTTCATTTTCCGCGAATTCAAATTTGAATTTTTTTATATTTTGTATCGCTTATTAACTCAAACAGAAACGCTCTAATTTCGAATTGGCGGAAATTAAAAATAGACCGCAAACGTGATTTTGTGGATGATCTTGCAATGCTCACTAACTATTTATTGCAAGACTATCTAAATGAAAATTTCAGACGAGCTTCAGTGCAGCAAGAAAGCCAAAGCAGCTTCCAATGTGACAGTTATCCATGTGCCTGACAAGACTAAGTCAACTATCGACAAGGAACAACCCCCACAGGATCCATTTCCGTCTGCCACACCTGTGTCCCACCATCCAACCAATGAACGACCAGCGATGGAAAATGAGATTCAGTCCAAACAGCCCTCCTGGAGATGTTCCGACTGCAAGCGGCGACTGAGCGCCAAATCGGTCAAATCACTAAACGCAATAAGTCGCTTTTGTGAATGCAATCTGGCCAGATCTTCAGGCGTCCAGGTAGACAATATATATTATTTTTAAGTTGGCTAGAGTAAAGTAAAAATACGTGGCCAATAAGTCATTCAACTGTTCAAATGTCGGCCCATTACTTGGGCTCTGTCAAAAAATAATAAAAACTGAATCATTCAATGAAAATTTAGTGTGGAGTGTGCCTTACACGGTTTTTGGCTCTATACTAGAAGCGGGTGCGTTTTTTGCCTTGGTCCCCCCCGTTGTTTGTAACATCACTTTCAGTTTAGTTCAATCTAGTATGCTGAATGTTATTCGTGAACATTTTTTGTTGTTGAACGACAAATTTAAAATAAAAATTTGGTAAAAACAACAGGGGTGACCAAGGCGAAAAATCGCACAAAAATAACAAGGGGGGACCGAGGCGAAAAACGCACCCGCTTCTAGTACAGGGCCGACTTTTTTGTGGTGAGACTTACCAGCAAAAATCTCGATATTTTGTTGGATTTTCACAAGAAAGAACTAATACAACACGGTCGTTTTGCTGCTATTTTCTAGAATCACTTGGCTGTATTGTTGATTGTGATTCCTGCTGTATCCAGTATTGAAAAATTTTGCGGCAACAAAATTTCAAAAAAGGGTGAAGTTAAAATTGGCACTGTAAAAATTTTGGTTTGGCTTGAATTTCGACAAAAGAAATTCGACAAAATCCAGCACCCCAGGCTGGTGCAAACTGTGAAAAAAGACACACAGAATTAAGGCAAAAATTTAGTTGTGTTCGATTTCCAGTGGAAGCCGGTTTCTTTTATTTATCTCCAAGCGGCTCAAATCCTTTTGATTAGTGCATATTGTTTACATTCTACAAAAACTATTGTTTATTGTTGTGAGTGGTTGGGAATGCCTGCAGGCTGAACCACCTCCATTAATAATGTGCTATGATTAATTAACGATGGCGCACTTTTTAATAAGGCGGCATTGCTGTCTTCTTCTTTTATTAAGATAGCGAATACAAAAAGTTGTTGAAAGATTGGGAAGATGATGAATGTCAAAAGCACTTAGGTGACAAAAATTATAATGGATTGCATCAGTCTTTGATTCACGAACAAGAACCTAATTTTCTAGGGTGTTGAAAATTGTCTACAGTCAACTCTCTATTTAAAGGGGTGGGAGAAATTGCTTAGGTGGCCTCCATGGCGCAGTGCGTGAGCGTTTCTATAATTTGGCTCAAAATAATTTTGCAGGTTTGATCCCACGCGGTGGCACGCTATTTTTTTGGCTTGCTCTACCAGTTTTAGAGGTAATTAGACTTTTTGACGGCAGCTTCGGAATCAGCAACCTAAATTACCCTAGAAATGGTCAAAAATGCAAAATAAATAGCATGCCACCATGGGGTTCGAACCTGCAACATCATTTTGGGCAAAACGATGCGAACGCTTACGCACTGCGCCATGGAGGCTACTTTTTCAAACCATTCCTTATTATGAGTCTTGCTCGAAATCATCACGGTTAACCAAAATATTTTCGAAACCCTATGCAGTCGAACCTCGATAAGCCGACACCCCAAGGGACCGAACTCAGGGTGTCGGCTTATCGAGGTTCGACTGTACTTTAAGTACGAAAATTGTTTGGAAACAATTTTTTATCGTTTATAAATATCTTTATATAGTATTTGGACTGAGTAAGTAACACTGTTTTCTGCTTTTTTTAAGTTTTCTCGAGCTTAAGTCAATGTGCCACGCTCATTTTTTTTGCAATCGGTAGAGCTGAATGTGTTCTGTCGAGTGTGCTGTCGTAGAGCGTTGTGGCTTGAGCCGGTTTTTGAGAATTTAACAAATTAAGCATTGAAATTGAAAAAATCGTTACAGAAAAATTGACAAGGGGTCATAAATATCAGATTTGCCCCATTCACATCAAAACACTGAGATATAGAGGGTGTAACCCGTAGTGAATTCGTATTCACTACCAGTCCAGGTCAAAAGCGCAGTCACCCTAGTTACTTATAAGACGTCTAAACACTACTCACAGCTGACCAAAAAAGGGTAAGTAGAGAAGTGCCAACCCATAAAATTGATACTACATTCAAAGCTTGATTTAAGGACACTCGATTTAAGGACATCTGTTTATGGGGTCTTTTTGTTTTGGTTTCTTACATTTTAGTATAATTGAACTTTGATTTAAGGACACTCGATTTAAGGACAGCAATTTGGCCGGTCCCCAGGCTGTCCTTAAATCGAAATTTGACTGTAGAAAAAATCATCTCTGGCCACGAAAGAACTTCAACAAGGTCGACCTCGACACCGACCAAGACAAGACCAAGGAGTGTGACCGAGCAGTTGAATACAAAATAAATTTCTAATTTTTTCATAAAAGTGACAATGTATAGTCATTTACTTGTCAATGCAAAAAAAATAGGAATTTGCATCGTGGATTAAGTTAAAAAATACATATACCGTATTTTTTCTATTAATGCACTCGGGTTTCATTATTTTTCAACCCTTTACAAACGTTGAAATTGTGAATCAAAAATGGCCCTAACTCTGAAATCCTAGTCAAAAAATCGAGGGGGTTCATTATTAGAGAGGGTTCTTTAATAGAGAAAATACGGTAACCTGAAAAATTATTTCAGAAATTTGATGCTCTAACCTGCCTTCAATGCTGCGTTGACAAACACAACGGCCATTCTTTAGTGACTCTAATGCAACTGGAAAAGGAAAATCACAAGCTGGTGCATGAACTCAGGCAAATACATCAAAGACTACAGCATTTCTCCACCATTTTCCAGCAAAAAGTGAGTCAGACCAGCCAAAATTCTGATTTATCTTCGGTGGTCCATGCAAAACAGGTCAGATATGCTTTGAAAAATAAAATTTAACCAATAACTTTTAGGTGCTAATGCGAGAGTCTCAGCAGTGTTACGACAAATTCACCCACCTCCTTGAGAACCACTTTTTGAAAACTTTGCCGTCCGACCAAGTGTGTGCCATTCGTAGCAGGCTGTTGAGCAGCGTCAATAGATTGCAGAGAATGTGCTCTTGGGTAGAGGTGAGCATTTAGAAAAAGAATTTAGGAGAGCTAACTTTTCAATATCTTATAGCTATAAAAAAATTTCTCTGAGCACTTGAGCCTGAGGGGGCATAAAAAATACTCTTTGGAGGAGGTTGCACTTTCACTCGACAACACTGCATAAGCGACGTGAAAGAGTGGTCGGAGAGATTTTGCAACGCTGGGGTCTGAGATTATTCTTTGTCCGGAAGCAGTTCTAACCCTGAAGTCGCTTTTTTGGACGCATAGTCGATTTATGAAAATTGGAAAAAATGCATAGAAAAATCAAACTAGGGAACGTGAACACTGGACAAAAATTCAGACGTAATTTGGCTAGGTGAGATTTGTCAAAAACGAAACTTGTCAAGACAAATTTTTCTCGTTTGCAAAGTATTTCAGTATTTTTTTTTTGCTTTTACTATTTGAATACTTTGTCATATGTATATCCAGTAAAAAAACGCAGTAAAACACTTTGCAAGCGAGGAAATTTTGTCTTGACAAGTTTCGTTTTTGACAAATTTCGTTTTGACAAATTTCGTTTATGACAAATCTCACCTAGCCCGTAATTTTAAATATAGTTAATTGAAATTAAAAAAAATTGACGCCTTTGGCGCCGCACAGGCTTACATAAAATCCCCTTCCTCTGTTACTTATCCACCTTTTAATAGTTTCTTACATCCGAGAAATCAAAAAAAAAATTGGTTAATAAAATATGAAATTCGTTATTTTTCTTCCTAAATCTTGCAAAAAACTTGAAGAACAATTTTTTTAGGAAGCCACCCAATCACCCACCTCCACCCAATCATTCGGCAACAATAAAAAAAGCACCAGTTTTGAGGCTTTGGCTACCACTTCCAAGAAACAATCTGCCAGCCAGCCTATCATTAATAGTACAGGACTGTCCACAGCCATAGCAAGCATATCCACCCTGATCCAGCTCTACTGCAATTGTTGTGATCAGGAGGTCAAGGAGCAATACAAATCCCAGTTTACTAGTTTGAAAACCAACAAGGATGCTCTAGAAAATTTAATTGAAGCAAGTGATCCAGCAGATGACCAGATGTACGATTGCTAAGAAATTGTGTCAAACTGATGAACGCTATTCTAGATGAGTAAGTTCAAAATTGTTTTGTTCAAAAATAGTGAAATTCGTTTTGTAATTCTGAAAAACTAGAATTTAGAACAAAAAATCTCGTCAAATTAAAAATTTTTTGACAACAGATAAAAAAAGTTCATAAATTAATAAAATAAAAAAAAATTTTCAAAGTTTCTAGACCTATAATTAGTCTTGATGGCGCAGTGGGTGAGCGTTTGTGTTTTTCGGCCCAAAGTCATGCATAGGTTCGATCCCGCGTGCTGGCACGCTATTTATTTCGGCTTGTTTGACAATTGTCTAGGGGCAATGGGCGTTGTTGATTCCATATTTGGCGCTGAAAAAGCCTAATTACTACGGAAAACTGTCGAAAAAGTCAGAATAAACAAAATAACGGACCCGCGCATAATTTTTTTTGCAAAAGAGACAAACGATTAGCCACTGTGCCACCGGGTCAGGATTTTCAAACCTAGGCAGCTTTCACCCCCTCCTCCTTTAAAGGAGCACGCCCGTGCATTACACAGAGAAAAGGCGAAAACCACCATTTCTTTTCTTTTTCGGCAAGTTTTTACATTTGTTCTTGTTCAAATTTTAAAAGTTTTCTGCCTAGTTTTTAAAAGTAGCATAAGGTCATCAATATCAAGTGCAGAGAGTGAAAACTGGAGCGGTTCAAAAAATTGCTGATCTCCGCCTCAACTTTGCATGCTCCTAACTAGCATGCTCCTAACTACCAAACTAGTTTTTGACTTTATTTCGATATTAAACCCAGATATTTCATCGCTGAACTTTCAACGACTGAATTTTCCTTTCAACAGAAAAAGTTTAAATCGCTCTGATTAATTTTGAATTCTATTTCCATATTTTTAAAATCCATGCATTATGGCTTGTTCACATTGTTTGAGTTCAAATTAGAGTTCGGGTTTTTGGTTACGTGAACACCTCTGATCCGAACTCGAACGCTATTCGAGTGGTTCACGTACTTCGAGTTCGAGGTTGAAGCTGTTCATGCAACTTGGATTACCTTGTAGCAAATTCCCGAAAACTAACTTTTAGTGGTTTTAGACGGCTCAGTGCTGAGATTTTGAGCTATCTAAGCTACATGAGCAATTTCACGCTCGACCTCTAACTCTAACTCGAAGCACGTGAAAAAGCCATAACATATTATTAAATTTTTTCAGAAGAATAGCTCCAGAAATGCTTCTATTATTTGAAAGTGCATTTGTGCACACCTTCAAAGCCCTAAATAGTCTCTCCAAAAAGCCATCTTGCTTCAATAGCAGCATGTCTGAGAGACGCCAACAGTGTGGAAACTGGTTCAGAGCTCTTTCAGTGAGCTGCTCAGAATTGCCAGCTTGGTCAGTTCCATCACTTGATTCAATCAATTATTTACTTATTTTTCCGGTTTCAGCACTGGTCAAGCGCCAACCTTGATCGTGTGGAATTGGTAGGTGATCTGGCTCTGTTGTGCTCTGTGTTTGCAGATGTGTGTGACACAGCCACTGTGCTTTTGTGCATGATCGAGCAGCTAGGGCACGCTCCACTTGCCAAACTGCCAATAAGGATACTATAGAAGAAAAAGGGGATGATGAATTCAGTGCTAGGAGAATGGAAAAGCAACTCAGTGTAAGCTTTATATGGAATAAGAAGCTACAGTCGAACCTTGATAAACGATCACATCCTAAAAGTTCGTTCCCCCGCCAGGTCCGACACTTTTTTTAGCTTAATTTGGAAAGTTTTTTTAAATTCTGTTGTGACAGTCCGTCCCAAATATTGCAAGGATTCTGATTTTACCGATCGTTTTTCAAAATCCAAAAATCTTTTCTTCTAAAAACGCAAAACTCGGTAAACTGACATGCTATTTCTGGAATGGGTGCCTGTTTATCGAGGATATTGCTATTTTAGAGAAAAAAGTTTTTGGATTCTGAAAAACGATCGGTAAAATCGGAATTCTTGCAATATTTGGGACCGGACGGTCGAAACATATTGAAAAAAAGATTTGAAAATGTAGCTAAAAAACTGTCGGACCCAGCCGGGGAACGAACTTCTGGGGGTGCCCGTTTATCAAGGTTCGACTGTACTACCATATACTAACCCCTCCTAAAAGCTGTTGTCATATAAACCCTCGTCACCCGAATTATTTTTAAAGGATCAAAAAACATTTTTTTGAAAAAAAAGCTTACCCCAAAGCACTTGTAAACCATGGCCAGGATCTAGGCAGAGGCGTATCCGGAAAGTGTTTAACACTGTTTTCATAGCGAAAATTCGAGTAATAAGTTTCTCATTAAAAAAACTGAAAATTTAAAAAACTAGTACTCTTTCTATCAAATGTAATAAAATATGACTTCAATTGATAATAAGCTTTTCGCATACTAGTCAAACTAGTTAACTGTAAATAAATACACAGTTAACCTATGCCATTTTTTATGAATGGTCGAAATTCTCATTCATCAGCTTTTAATTTTCAGAAAATAGACGAAAGCTTAGTGGAATGTCGCCGAATACAAAAGCTCAATGAACTACGCTCCCAAACCAGAGTGATCAAACCTGCCACTTTCCACCACAAACACAAGAAATCATTAGAAAGTCAATGTCACCGACCCAAATGGTTTTGGAACCGGTGGCTAGTTACCAAAAAGTACTGCGTGAGAGACTTCAAGACCTGACTCCATATAAAAATTCGATAATTCAGAGCTTTAAAATTGTGAAAGATCATATTCTACATGTCTGTTTGAATAGTAGTGATATTGGGTATAAATGGACTTATTGGCGTGGCAGGCCTTTGAACATATAAAAAATTCACACTTACTCTTACACAAATTGGACGGGCGTCTCACAGGCGCCTTTTATGAACTCTTCTAGGTGTCAGAGGATAGCGGTTGTATTTATTTACTAACAAGGGAACATCACATAGAGTCGTCGCGATATTGAAAAACCCTATATACCATTTAATAGGAAATTCAAAAGTAGAATAGTGACATAATGGTCAAAATCTGCTAACGGAGCGATTTTATAAAATAAAAATGCGTTCAAAGTTGGAAATTATAGTTCAAACTATATGCATCTAAAAGGCCAGCATTCAGATATGTTCTTGGATGGCTGAGTGTTAGCTAACCACTCGGCCTAAGCCTAATTAGACGTTCGGTGGCTTTTTATGGTCACTAGTTGGACTTCACGTGCTGCATTTTATTTTTTCAGTTATTTTGACTCATTTTGACTTTTTTGACTAACTTTAAACGCATTTTTACTTTTGAATATCGTTCCAGTTTACAGATTTTGACGCTCGTGACACTATTCTTCTTCTAAATTTCCTATCGAATGGTATACCTTATTTTTTCTATTAAACGCTCCTTTCTAATAAACGCCCACTCTCTAATGCTTTTTACAAGTCAAACCTGTAATTCTGACATCAGATTCGTGCTCAGTGTAGTCGATTTACTTGAAAACTGCTTTCAGAACATATAACTAGGGTTGTCAAACGTTCGAAATTTTCGAACGTTCGATTCGACGAACATTCGAAGTTTGAAAATTTCGAACGTTCGGTTCGATTCGAAGTTCGAGTTCGAAAATTTTCGAACGTTTGATTCGAAATTTGAATCATAAATTTTCACATGTTCGATTTATAAAGTTCTAATTATTTCAAATTCAAGCTTCGAATCTGAAATTTATTCCATGCTAGTTTTATGATTCTGTGAATGTTCTTGATGCTTTTAGTTTAACAGTTATGCCGAGCGACGTTTGGGCAACTTTTGTAAAAAGGTACAATTCTGGTATACCCCCAGCACTTAATTTGGAACACACTCCTCATGTTACCCACGATTGAAAGCTGAGGATGTTAGCTACACGATGGTGTAAAAATTTCTTAGTTTAGTTTACAAAAATGCACATCTTTTAATTAAAATAGAACTGAATCATCTTTGAGTATTCAATTTTCATTCGAAATGATTCAATTCTATTTTAATTAGAAGATGTGCATTTTGTGAACTAAACTAAGAAATTTTTACACCATCGTGTAGCTAACATCCTCAGCTTTCAATCGTGGGAACATGAGGAGTGTGTTCCAAATTAAGTGCTGGGGGTATACCAGAATTTAGCCGGTAAAAAAGGGAGACAAGGCAGTTTGCAAGTGTGGGAAAAAAAAAACTTTGCCATACTCGATTGCTGGATCGCCGTTTCTTCATTATCTGATCAGAACTAACTATGGAACCTCAAAGGTGATTTTTAGAAAGACTTTTTTAAAATGAGTTTCTCCTTAAACTTAGTTCAGCTACCTTCGCGTCACGATATTTCCTCAGAAGTGCCAAAAAAGGCTGAGGAATGCAAAAAAGTCTTAGGAAATTTGCAAAGAATCGATATATTTCAATCACCTTGGATGAGTTCTCGCACAGAGAGCACTCACTACTATGGTACGGCTTATAGTTTCTGTGAATTCTCTCTGGAATAGCTTTTAAATAAACATTTTATAATAATATTTTTAATAAACCACCAGCAAACCGGCGTCTCCAGAGGTGGCGGTCTATCGAGAGTGTACTGTATGCCGAAAGACAATAAAAACACAAAATGCTAGTTTAAATTACTTTGTAGATCAATTGACCGTTGATCAATTGACCTAGAGCCGACCGATTCGTGTGTGAGCCGATTCGGTGTGGATCAATTCTAGTGATGGAAATATTGAAATTTCGAGACTACCGGGACGGGAATTTTAAGAAAAAATTTCGAGACCGGGACCGGGACTTTTCAAAAATTTTGCCGGGACCAGAAAAAGTTTCGTTCGGGACTTCTAATACAGTCAACTCTCGGATAATCCGTCACTCGCTAATCCGTCACTCTCGATAATCCGTCACCTTCGTGACACTTTGTTTGGTTTTGCCTTAAATAAATTAGGCTAATCCGTCACTCGCTAATCCGTCACTCTTGATTATCTGTCACCCCACGGCCGGTCCCAAGGGGTGATGGATTATCGAGAGTTGACTGTAAAAGCATTGTTTCAAAAAATCACAAAAAAGCTAGTAGTTGAAATTAACGACGCGTAGATTCTTGTTCAAAAAAATTAATTGTTCCGCGTGCTCTGGAAGAAAGATTTGAACGCCTGTAGTCGTATACATCCCGCGCCACCGAGAATAGCTGTTCACTTGGTACGCTTGTAGCTGGAGCTGATAAGTAGCGACGAGCTATTTTCGCTAGCACAGGAAATGAACCTTCGTTTTTCTTAAAAAAAGTTGAGTTAATTGAACCTACTCTTTTTGAAAGACTAGAAACGAAGAAAGACAAAGACTTGAAAGACGAAAAACAAAAGAAAAAATTGCACGAAAGCGAAAGATTGATGAGAAGAATAATGATAAATTGGCGAAAAAGCTAAAATGTGTAAATTTCTTGACAATGAAATACATAAAAAAGTCCCGAAATTTTTTCGATTTTCGAACCGGGACCGGGACTTTTACTCTGAAAGTTCGGGACCACCGGGACGGGACTTTGGCAAAAAATTTCTACGGCGGGACGGGACTTTCGGGACCGTCCCGTCCCGCTTCCATCACTAATCAATTCGATTAATGCCCCAGGATACCACTACATGAGTACCACTACCGAAGTAGCACCACCCAGGAAGAGCTGCCTTGAGCTACCTGAGTACCAACACCTGGGGTTTCCCGGTGGCTCGAAGTGTTTGGATAGTTTTGGGTGAATTTGGGTGAATTTGGGTGGTTTTGGTGGTGTGGGTGGTTCAGACACAAGCTGAAATTTTGCAAAAAAAACAACAGGGGAACCAAGGCAGTCTTAAAATGAAAAAAAACGAAACGTTTCGTCCTTATTTTTCATTTGAAAAAAAGCGCTGAAACGTCCCTTTACCGAAATTATGACTAAAATTATAAAAATATCTGGTAAAAAGTTCTAAATTTTCCTAATTACACGTTCGATTCGAATTCAAGAATTTCGAATAGCACGTTTGGTTCGAAGTTTGAATTCGAAATTTTCGAATCGAACGTTTGGTTCGAAGTTTGAATTCGAAATTTTCGAATCGAACGTTCGGTTCGAAGTTTGAATTTGAAATTTTCGAATCGAACGTTCGGTTCGAAGTCGAACGTTCGAAAAAATCTCGAACATTTGACTCGAAGTTCGAAATCGAACGTTCGATTCGACAACCCTACATATAACTGACTGTAGTTTTCCGAATTCCGCTCAAGACAATAAACATTTAAATTGACAAATATTGAATGGTTTGAACTTTTATTGTCTTGAGCGGTTTTGAAAATTTGGAAAATGACAGTCATTTATATATTCTGTTATATATTCTGAGTTATATATTCTGAAAGCAGTTTTTTAAGTAAATCGACTACGCTGAGCACGAATCTGATGTCAGAAATACAGGTTTGACTTGTAAAAAGCATCAATTCCGCGTTGTTGATAAATTTTCACTTCTTAAAATAGCACCAAAACTCTATTACACTATAATGTTCTTTTGATGCCGCCCATTTTGATACGGGCCATTTGGATGCCGCCCATTTTGATGCCGCACCAGACTTTTTCCGCCGAATGAAAATAATTTTCCTATAATCTTCCCCTCGCGATGAGAGGGGAAAAATACTAAATACCAAGGGAAAAAGCATGCAGTTGTATAATAATAATAGCCTTCGTAGATTAATGCAAGGAAAAATAAAAAAGAAAGGGGAGTAATAGAGCATAGGTAGCATAGGACTCCTATGATAGGAGTGAGGAATGGTTAGTGAGTGTCATAGTGGATCAATGCACGGTACGTGTCAATTGTTCCCGGCGCCGATTGTTCCTGGCGACCGATTGTTCCCGGCCTATATAAAAGGGACAATTGTTCCCGGCATATATAAAATGACCGATTCTTCCGGCTATATATAAGGAACAATTGTTCCCGGCATATGTAAAATGACCGATTGTTCCCGGCGACCGATTGTTCCCGGGTCATATAAAAGGGACAATTCTTCCCGGCTAATAAAGACAGTTTTATTTTTCAAGTTTTTGATTTATTTTCGTTATTGCTGTTATTATTTACCTTTTTGACCAATATTCACCTCTTCTTATCTACAAATACTTTAGTGCTGATATGGATTTCAATTTCATCGCTAATGTTGTTGCCCTTTTTGATCAAGGCATATATAAAATGACCGAGGTGCAAGTGAGAGTGAGAAGCAGAGTGCGAGGAGAGTGAGCGTTTTTATTTTCCATTGGGGACAGAGTGCGAGTGAGAGTGAGAAGCAGAGTGCGAGTAAGACTGAAAGAGCTCCATTGGGGAGCTTAATTGTGAATACCCATTCTGTAGCTTGAAATCTCAGCTTCCAGAATATATTCTTAGGGCCGACATTTGTGTTGAAAAAGGGGGTCAGGGCCGGCCTGGTCCGGTCGGCCCGGACGGCCCGCGGGCTGGCCCGTGCAAACCCCTACTACGCACCGTTTCAAATATCTGCGGATTTGCTTATCCGCAGATAGAATTCTGCTGTTGCTAAGAATTCGCATATTTTTTTGGTTGTTGCTACCGGGCTGGTGTCGGAAAACTTATTTTCTATTTTTAGCAAATCGTTGCTGTGTAATCGGGCGGGGTTTTTTGATGACTTCGTATTCAGGTTCGCTCTTTTTATAGGGTTGTCAGGATTCTCTACATACTGTCGATTTAGCAAGTTCAAGCGACACTCTCAGCGACGATAGAAAGCTGATTGGACACAAGCCTATTGCTCTCGATGGTGGTTATGGCTGGTGGGTAGTACTTGGATCCTTTCTCATTCACGTATTCGTTGATGGCTTCGTATACTCATTTGGAGTTTTTGGCCAATCGCTAGTAATGGTTATTTTTTTGGCTAGCTTTGAATCCATGCTTCTAAATCTTGATTGATGTGCAGAGATATGATGCGTCCAACAAAGGTGTTTCCATAATTCTCTCGGTTCTCTCTGGTCTGATGTATGCGATTGGCCCTGTATCGGCGATCATCTGCAATCGAATGGGCTGTCGAGCCGCAGCTATTGTAGGAGCAATTGTGGCAGTCATCGGGTAATTATCATTTTGAGCCTGTTGTGTGTAAAATAAATTCTGGAAAATTTGTAGTTGCGCAGCTTCTTACTTTGCAACTCAGTTGGCCCATCTCGTTCTGACCGTCGGAGTGGTAATGATTTCTTATGATTTATGAATGAATTTTTAATTTTTCGATCATGGGTGTTGGTTTTGGACTCATGTTGTGTCCTGCTCTTGCCATTGTCACGATGTATTCGAAAAGAAGCGTTCCTTGGCAACTGGCATTACCGTCTGTGGTTCCGGCGTTGGCGCACTCATTTTTTCTGAACTTATTGGGTTCCTTATCGACAAATTGCCTGCCGAACAATTGTTGACCGTGTTTCCGATTTATGCTGGTTCATTCGAGTTTTTATGGAATGTATGTCAACCTTACCAATTTTCAGGTCTTTTGTTGCTTTGCATACCATGTGGAATGCTTTATCGGCTATTCCGTTGCAACCATTCTATGAAGTGGAAGAACATGGCAAGAAGGAGTACGAATTTGAAGAAGAGTCGCGAAAAGATATCTGTTTCAGGTATGTCTGATCCTTCGTGATCGATCCTTCTTTAGCTTATATATGAGTGTTTTAGGCGTACGAAAAGGTATTAGGCTTTCTTTGTTGGCTGATCCCGTCTATGTTCTTTTGTTTTCTCATGCGTTATTCAAACAGTTGGCTTCAACGCGGCTCCCATGTTTTTTCCGATGAATGCTGAGTCTGAAAAGGGTTTGGGCAAAGGCAAGCAAATAGCCGCCACTACTGTTTCTGCTTATGGTAGGTTGTTTATTTTCTAAAAAAGTGTATGTCTGGGTACCATTGTTAAAGCGGGTATTCACAGGTTTGGCAAATGTGGTCGGAAGATTACTATTTGGATTCTTATGCGATAGACAACTTTCCTTTCGCTGGGGTAAGGACTGTGCTCGCAATCGTATCTGGTTTTCTCTGTCACATTGTTCATCTCCGGTCTAGCTTGCTGTTTTGTCTTTTTGATCGCAAATATATGGTCTACATCAGCTTCTGTGGCTTCTTCGGTTCATGGTTAGTGCCTCCGCATCTTTGACCTCAGTGGTATGGTGGACTTGATCGGCGTTGATCGCATGACAATGGGCTTGGACTACTATTTATGTTTCAAAGTGTTGCGTGCGTTCTCGACCGCTGATTGGAGGTAATAGTGTGTTTTTTAAAGTTTCATAGACAGTCTTGTTCTCTTGCAGGGCACTTATTCGACACATCGGGCACATACTCCTGGACGTTCATATTCTGTGGTGCCTCACTTATGGTTGGTGGTGTTGCTTCCTTTCGCTCGTCTAGTCTATAAAAGACGTATTGTGGGATGAAGGACGATCAGCAAAGTCTCTGAGCAAAGATAATGAGAGTGCAGCATTGATTACATCTAAATAGATGAACAATTGTTTCGCAAAGTCTACGTCGAGTGTTCCTAAATATTGGTGTTTCAATGTATTTTGTAACCAGTTTTATATTCACGTAACGAATGTTTTTGCGCCTAGATATGTCGTTGATGTTGTTAACCTATCTTTTTGACAGTCTTTAGCAAAGTTGAGTATGACTAGCCTGTTTTGTGTTCAAGGTTTTTTAAGTTATGTGGTATCTACATGGTCCAGCCAGAATTTCGACCACTCCTAAAACCGCCAGCTTCTGTCCTGGCGTGATTCCCGAAACCTATCAACGTAGATCCAGTCAGTTTTCACTGCAACTTATATATAAAATCAGACATACGAATTTGGTCCTCTGTGTGTCGAAGCGAAAAATATTCGAAGCACCAATTTGTGATGAAAATAGAATGATTTGTATGCTCATTCATTAAATTTCCTCTAATTTTGGGGTCGACAGCTTGAGTGGGTACCTACTCAGAGTATTGGGTTTTCGGATAGTCGAAACAGGATTTTGGTATTAAGGGGGCATACCAGCGCTAACACCGCAAATTAAGGCAGGAAAAAACCAGCAAGTTTCCAGAAATTGTTCTTCTTTTCACTCGTTTCATGTCACTGGTTTCATTTATTTTTTATTTCGATTACCAATCCTACACATAAAGAGAGAATGATTGATTGATTATTTTGCCTCGAGTTTATGCAAACGTCATAAAAGAATTCTCCCATCGTTTCACTCATTGCTTTGCGTTGTCATTCACCTCAGATATCTGGTCGGACTCACATAAAGTTATGAGGTATATGAGTTTCTTGTTCCTAGTTCTCTTGTATGTGTCTTTTTCACTTGTTCAGTTTGACCGTGCACGGGATTGATTCAGAGTGAAAGCGTCACATTTTTGTCGTTTGCGTCAGTCACTTTCCGGAAGTCACAATTTTGAATCAATCTGTAAAATCATTCGAAGGATGCTCAGTGAGTGAGGAATTGATTAACGTTTGATGGAGCAACGAAATGCGGTCAAAATATTTTTAGTAAAGCACAAGCGACGTGATCTTGAGCTTTCGTCAGAACAATGGAATTTTCTGGGAAAGTTAATCAAAGTTCTCGGTACGTTGGAGTCGGATCCAAGATGAGCTTTGAAGCTGAATCGGATGTTCTGAGAAGTGTTGAAAGTATCAAAGTTTGAGTTAACTATTTTTGCATATCATTGTTGACTTTCTTTAGAAACGAGGTCTCCTTCGCCAAAACGATCGACTACCTCCTTCTTCGGTCAGCTCAGTGACTTATTCACGGACGACGAAGGAAACAAACAAACGAACAACACAAAACAAAAAACAACAAACACACAACAGAAAAAAAAACCATGAGCAGTCTAACAATGCGATGATTGAATTTCAGGCGTACAACAAGCAGAAGTGCATCGATCCAGAGACTGATTCTCTCCTGTATTGGAAGGGATATTATTTTGGAATGTCTGGATCGGAATGTTGACATGCTCATAACTGTTAAAGACAATAAAAGACATTCCCATATTTCGCGGAATCGCTCGCCGTTTTCTTGCTTCTTCAGCAACCAGTCAGCTGATTGAGCAGCTTTTCTCAGTGGCACGTGATGTTTTCAACTACAGACGATCGAATTTGAATCCTGATACAGCCGAAATGTGGATTTTCACAATAAGAATCTGCCGTTATTGAAATTCTCGTATCAGTGTTCAGCCTAAGCCTAGGGCCGGTGCAGCCCGTGCCCACGCGAGCTTTTTTATTATTAGAAATGTTTGTCTTTTTGTCTGTCTACTTTAGATGTTTTGAGTATGTTCGATATGTTTTTGTTTGGTTTGCTGAACACACTTTTTTGAAATTGAACTGGGAATCGCAGGAGTCGAATGCTCATTTCACATTTTGGTTTGAGATTTTTTTTTGTTTTAATTTACGGTTTTAGGTAAGAAATTGTCGTTTTTTGTCCGGGTTCAAAGTCTTGGAGCTACGTGGTCAGACAGAGTCTTGCATTTCAAATTTCAGTTTTGAATTTTTCGTTTCATTTTTGGGTTTTAGAGAGCAAATTGTGGTTTTCGGTTCAGGAGTCAAAATCTAGAGCTAAGTGTGTTAAAGTGAAATGTCGTGTGATGCTAATTATAGCGCTGGATCTGAGCTTTGTCTACAAAAAACAATCTGCAAAAAATAACGTCTTCAACAGGGATGTGTCTCAGAGTATAGAGATGGTCATTTGAAAGGAATTTAGATTGAACCTTCTTTTGAATTTTATTTTTTGTCTATAGAGGAAGTTGTATTATATATTTTCTCAACCTGTTTTTTAATATAAAGTAAACTCCCGGTTTAGTGTACACCCTGGGGACGGTTCCAGTGTACACTAAACCGAGGTGTACACTAAATCGGGAGTTGACTGTATTTGATTTTTTGTTTGTGAATGTATTATTTTTAAAAGTTACACTTATATCTTGATCGAGGCGAGGGTGGTACGCCGACAGGCGTGCCCCCCGAGCTGGTACTAATTACTAGGTGGGTTGGTGTCTTACAGGCGCCTGGTGAAAAAAATTAAATTGTCGCAACTAAAAAAGGGTTACTGAAAAATTTCACAACCCACGGCTGCAATCGTACTTCATTGGAAGACTGTACTTTATTTGAGACTCAAATTTTTAGCTACCTACCCACCTGGAGATCTACCCACCTTACCTGGCCTCTTACCTGGAACCCTACCTACCCTAATACCTACCTTACCTGACCACCTAACTACTGGCCATCTACCTAACCCACCTTTTTTGAAACACCCTGTACACTTCTTCTTAATTGTCTGGCTCCCTACTGAACACAGTCCGTAACACAGGTTTTGTAGTTCTTGAGCTGCGCTGCAATGTAGTGCTAAGATCTTATGAAATCCTAACACATTAAATCAATGCTTTGACCAGTTATAGTGTGGACTTGTAAAAATGACTTCAAAAAGCAAGACTTTTTTCTTTATGGAGTCTAACGCAGCATGCTTCTTGAAGCCTCACAAGTACAGGGTGCGGCAAATTTCCGCCTTACTTGTGTTTGGTCTTAACTTTTTTGTTTTGCGCTATTTTGACAATATTTTCACAATAGATAGCTGAGACTATGGAAAACAAAATTTTTTATGTGCACCATTATCTGTGTACCACTGCCTGGCTACTACTATCCGTGGAAAAGGTTTCGAGGTCACTATTGTAGAAAGACCCGGTTTGAATACGACTTAGAATATCATGTTCGAAACTTCCAAATTCTGAATTTCTCTCAAGACGACAAAATGCTTTTAAAAGGCTCCTCAAATTTGAATTTTTGCAAATTTTTTTGAATTTGACAAACATAACAATAAGACACCTTATAACAATTATATAATACAGTCAGACCTTGATAACCCGACAGCCCTCAAACGCGACACTTAAAAAAAGTGTGGTTGGATGACAAAGAAACTTATCGAACTTCACAAAACTTCGACTGATTTAAGGAAAGCAAGCACTTTTCAGCCGTTTTCACTTTTTGAGGTGACCATGTTAAAGGTGATTATGTTAACCATGATAACCATGATTATCATATTCCCAGTGTTGCAATAATAAATGAAGATGGGGGATCAAGCTGTTTTTCGCGAAAAACAACAGGCGGGACCAAGCATTTTGGAGCAACGGATTCTCAACTACAGTCAACTCCGATGTAGTGTACACCGGATTTAGTGTACACCTCGTTTAGTGTACACCTGGATTAAATCGTTTTGGCCGGCGGTTAATTAAATGACTAGAACGAACCCTTGATTAGTGTACACTGAAGCCGGTCCCAGGGTGTAGACTAAATCGGGAGTTGACTGTAGCACCATTTGTAGTAGAATTTAATCACTCCTTTATGTATTCTTTGTGTTTTTCATTGCATTTTTTATTTTTTTTTCTGTTTTTGTTTAGTTTTTATCGCAGTTTGACTTTGTGTTTTTATAAGGTGGAGAAGGCAAGAAATCAGATGAACACAATGGCAGCCACACCTCCGCACTCCGCAAACTCGGCGCAACACCTGAAAAACACCTGTTCTATAACAACGTGTAGCAAAAACATAGTGTGAGAAAACTAGGTCTGCACTCAGAGTAATTTCAAACAGCAACAGAGTAGAGAAGCTCCACATCCACCCTTCGCTTGAAGAGGCAAGCGCTGCAATACACTGCAATTCAGGTGGAGAGGAGCAATTCTTCGTTTCTCGACTATTTTCTATGTGGGTCTTTTACTTGATCCGACAAAAGTTTTCCGCTTCAGTTCTTAAAGTAGGATAAAGCATAATATCAAATTCGAGTTGAAATGAGTGAAAACAAGGACGGTTTTAGAAATATTGCTGGTTTCCGCCTTTATTCGCAGTGTAAGCGCTGGTATGTCCTTTTATACGAGATAAGAACCCATTCGAGCTGGCTAAAAAACCCTTGACACGGTGTCGTCATCAACGTGATTGAGGACGATAAATAGCCAGAATTGCAACGAGTGTCGACTGTAACCTAAAGAAGACAAAAAAAAGTGAGCAAATTTTTTTGGAAGTCTCAGCAAGGATGGATAGTGGACCTAACGGCTTTATTGCAATTTGTTCAATGTTTATCATGATTGTTGCTTTGTGTTCGAATAAACAAATTTTGCGCTGATCAAATGTTACCCGACAATGCAGGCCGGTCCCCAGGGGTGTCAGGTTATATGAGTTGGACTGTACATGACAAAAAATTATTTTAGCTCATAAAATAAATAAGTTTGATAACTGAGAATAATAATGAGCCTTTTGTTTTTGTTTATCACAATTGATGACTCATGTGAGTAAAGGCCTGATACAGCAAACAATTTTTTGCAATCACAAAAGTGTATAACCTTTTTTTCGAAACTGTTAGACAAATTTATCATTTTACAGTATGTTTAACGTGTGAAAAAGATTTTAACAGAATAGGCTTTCTGGCATTGTATCTTGAAAACCCAAGATGCCTATGCTTTTGAGTGCTTTTTGAGAGAAAAAACAATTTTTTGGTGTAGGTGGCCTAAATTTGATTTCTTATTTCATATTAGTTTACTTTTTGAGTTTCTCTTTCCGACACGCAAAATTTTTTAAATGAATTAAAACAAAAAAGGCTATGGTAAAGAATAACCCCAACTAACGCAAAATTGACTTTTTGACATTTTGGTTTCTGAAGAAAAGAAAAAAAATTTGGTTTCGCTTTGGTCCCCTGACGTAAGACTTTTCGAGAAATTCAAAAAAAATGTTTTTCGAATCCGCGCCAAAACATTTTTAACGACATAATCTGTAAGGATGGATCACCCTCTCGACAGGTCTGGCGATGGCGGAAAATTATTTTTTTACTTTCTGATCTATTTTGTAGCAAGAAATCCAGAACCGTTGAGATCTTTTTTCATAATAAACCACGCATTTAAGAAAGTCTTTTTTCGGGTAGTCTGATTTTTGACTTACTAACTTCAAATGGCTCTATCTGATTTTCTAGAACGAACCCTTATCACATGATAACTAGTTTCAATTCTCAGGAATTGCTCTTTCAAGGAGAAAGACCGGGAAATTCTTGCGGCATTATTTCGGTTTCTGAGAAAATGAAAAAATTTTGGTTTCGCCTTGGTCCACTGACGTAAGACTTTTCGAGAAATTCGAAATAAATGTTTTTTAAATAAGCGCCAAACATTTTAAAAAGAAATGAAAGCTGTATTGGGCAGGGCTGTAAATCGATTTCTGACATCCGGCTCTATTTTTGGACATAACTTCCTATATTAGACTGTTCAAAAAATCTGATTACCCAGTTACCGTATTTTCTCTAATAGAGCCCCCGGGGCTTTATTTTTCGATCAAACTCTAGAGGGGGGCTCTATTAGAAGGGGGGCTCTATTAGAGAGGGGGCTTTATTTTCAACCCTCAGAGCCCAAGGCACTGACAAAATACAGCCTTGGATTTTTGATTATCGGTATTTTATTCTCAAAACATTTCAACAAAAGTTAATGGGTTAACAATCAGAAAGAATTTTAAAGTTCAATATCGAGAGATTCGTCACTGACATAGCCGTTTTCTTGGTCCTGATCTGCATCTATTCTGTAGCTGGCATATCATCTATGGCAGCAAAGCGAGCATCTTGAAGCATTTGCATTGCTTCTGGCACTGGTCCATGATCCTTGAAGCAGTGGATTACATGTCTTCATCACCGCAAAGTGCGTTGGTGATGCCACAGTCTAAAATATTGATAAGATCAGAGGAAATACACAAAAGACTAACCCTTGAATGATTTAGCGATCATTTCTCTTGGCAGAGCGTACCAGCCTGACAAATCCAGTCCAACCAGATGTTCATTGATGGCGGTCGTGGTTTCCGTTGACAGTCCATTCCTTGTCAGCATCATTAAGCATCCAATTGTTGTATAGCTCTTGAACCTTGGCCTTGAAGGAGCGTTCCACACTACATCTGGGGCCTTAATGAACAGTATCAATTAGATAAATTGAGCAATCGAAACAGAAGCACAAACTTGTATGAATGGTACATCCTCCTGGGACTACTGCTGAGTGCATGTGATTTCTTTCAACTTTTTCTTGGTTGCTTCGGAAATGTGGCAGCGAAAAGAGTCCCAAATGAGTAGGCGCTTACCAAACAATGATCGGCCGAATGTATTGTCCAAGTAATGCCAGTGAGTCGTCATTCATCCAGTAGTTCCCTTCCAGCACAACTCGAGTCTTCCTTTGTATTTCTCAGCAATGGCTATCACAGGGCGCTTTCTTGGCATGAGAACGAAAGGCTTGAGCTTTCTTCATCCGAACTTGCAGTGAGCATCACAGTCACACGCATCTTCTCGTGTCCAGTCGTAAGCACAGAAACCTTCAAGAATTAAGAATTACGCTTGTTGATGAATAAAAAGTACGAACCTCTTTGGCTCCTCTCTCGTCAATGCATTTTCCACCCGCAGGATCTAGCCAAACAGCGGTTTCATCACAAGCAAAAATAGTTTGGTAGCTGAAACAAGAAAAATGCTTAAAAATATCGGCAAAATAAACAAACTTGTTCTTGGTTCTGAGATGAGACACGTAAATGATGAAGTCTACTAATTTCTGAGCATAGTCGGATGGCGGCTTCTGGCAGACTGTTGTTGGAACTCTTAAGCGAAAGTTGTGTCGTTTGATAAATTTTTCTAGCCATCCTAGGCTGGCCTAAAAAAAAGAAGATTGTTTGATAATAATGTCAAATAAAATTACATACCATAAACTGACCTTCATCCTCTTCGGTGTTAAACATTTTCTCTGCTTGTTGGTTGGATGATACGGCGAGAGACTCGGAGTTTATTCGCACGTTTTGACGGACCCATTTTTCCAGCTCTCTGTCAAGATCTTGAAATTGGAGCGGACGTCCACCACCAAGAAGACGCTTCTGTTTTTTCCAGCTGCAGAGGATTGTCTAAAAACAGGAAACAAGAACAAACTAAACGAAGTCAGAAAAATAATTTACTTGATCTGTGAAAGTGCATTTGACTCTTGATCCAATCCCTGACAGTCGCTCGATCACATTGAACTTTTTGCTGGCCGAATGGATGGAGACCAATCTTGCATGCTTTACGACTTCCCAGTTTCCACTCAGTTGAATAAAGATTTCGCTTTCTTAGCTTTTCTACTTCTTCCTCAGCTGATGATCGCTGCCAAGGCTGCTTGAATTCGATCCATTTTAATTAGACTGAAAACAAAAAAATAACAGCAGAAAACAGCAGACAAACAGACTGGGCAGACAAAATGACGATAAAAAGCGACAAATGTGTAGTCAAAAAATTAGTTTTAAGACAAATAAAAATTTGCTAAAAAAATGATTGGGGGGGGCTCTATTGGAGAGGGGGCTTTATTTTTCACTCACCCTCTAGAGGGCTCTATTAGAAGGGGGGGCTCTATTAGAGAGGGGGCTCTATTAGAGAAAATACGTATGTTCACTGATGCATGAGCTATCTTACACACATACGAACATCCGGGGTCGTAATAGAAAAAGATGCTTAATTTTAAAAACATCCGGATGTCAAAAGCGGATGTCAAAAAAACATCCGCTTATGACATCCGGATGTTTTTAAAATTAAGCATGTTTTTCTATAACGACCCCGGATGTTCGTATGTGTGTAAGATAGCTAATGCATCAGTGAACATAACTGGGTAATCAGATTTTTTGAACAGTCTAATATAGGAAAGTTATGACCAAAAATAGAGCCGGATGTCAAAAATCGATTTACAGCCCTGGTATTGGGATGAGAAGAGAATTCAAGGGTCACTAATTATAGAAGGCCTATTAACAAGAAAATGTTAACATATATTTAAATACAGGTGCTACTGCATAAAAACTCTAGTATGCATGTTTGTTCATGCATCCAGAGTAACTTCCGAGTGATTTGTGTCTGAGATGCCGTATTTCCTTTAATAGCTCACCCTGCTCTAATAACTAACCCTGAACTTCGGGACAGTATCTCAGTCCACGAAAAAATAAATCTTATCGTGACCAAAGGACTAGTAACTTTAACTTTTTGGATTCTGACGGACTTGAACTAGCGCAGAACTGCTTTTCTAAACTTTTGTGCTTTGCTTTAGTTTTGCTTGCTTTGCTTCTCCACCTCCCTTGTCACTGGCACTTAAGATGACTGCTTTTCCTTGAGATGTTTGCACTGTCCTTCTTGGAAGATTGTATTGCTTGCCGATATCTGCAAACTGTTGCCATTCGAAGATTTGATAACTTTTTTTTTTCAAGCTGCATAGATATACGCGTCGCTTGTTGCTGGCAGTTCTCATGGTTAGCCATAAGAAAATAGCAAAATTAGCAGACAAAAATAACAGACAAGAAATTGAGCAGCAATAAATGAACAATGACAAAAAAAATAAAGAATTTACGCAACAAGAATTCGCATAAAAAAGCGGTAATTCGAAAATTTTATTCATGTTTTCAATTTTTAATCTTTTTAAGATACACCTCGATACAAGATACACCTGGTCCGGTCCCGAGGGTGTATCTTATATCGAGACTTGACTGTATAAAATTTAAATCTCCAGGCCAGGTGTGGCAAGGTGCCGAAGCTTTTTCGGCACGGGAGCCATACATAGCACCTAGATGCACTTGAAAAATTGTTTATACACTATTTCGTAGCTAAAAGCTTAGCTCTACAAAGCTCAAATAAACTTTTCTGTAATTCAATGTGTTTAATGTTTTCGAGTCTCCGATGTCGAAATTTTTTACTTTCACTCCAATTTGGCACCGGGGCTTAGAAAACAATAAAAACACATTGAATTCAGAAACTTTATTCAAACTCAGTAGAGCGAAGCTTTCACAAAAGCTTTCACTACAGAGTGCATAACAACTTTTAAAGTGCATCTAGATGCTGTGTATGGCGCCCGGTGTAATCTCAGCCTCAGACATGTTCGACCCCACAAGCACTGTCATTCTTTTCTTGATCTTCTTGCCCGAATTCTTGCCTGAATCCTTCTTTGGTCGACTGTGAATAGTGTTAAACGTCTTCTAAGTAATTTTTATACGCCAGAAACGATAAATAAGTTGTTTCCCAACGTTTTTCCTACTGAAAAGTTAGAGTTTCAAAAAACATTTTGGTAACCATAATTTGACCAATGGCCTTGTCCCCAAGCTAGATAAACCAAAAAGGGTACCTGAATATGTTTAAAAATACCAAAAGATAGGATTTGAACTTAGTTTTGTTAGCTGGGGCCTACCGCATAAAGAAACTCTGGTATGCATATTGATATTATGCATTCAGAGTAACTCCGAGTGATTTGTGTCTAAGGTATGTGGGTGTGCGCATCTCAACCCCAAGCAACCAAGCCCCTGCGCCCCCGAAGAGGGGCTCAGGGGCTTGGTTGGTTAGAGATGCGCGCACTCACTCACCTTAGACATGATTCGAGAACTACTCCTGATCATAAAATGCATATAGAGACTGTTTTTGCCTATCTCCAGTGACCAAAACGGGTAGGATACTTAAATACACAATATTACCTTGGGGGACCAAGGCAGTCAGTCAACTTTTGGTACCCAATTTTTTTTGAAAAATCCAACGTTTCAGTACGGAAATTTTTAGCTGGGCTACATTTTAAGTGTAGGTTCTAAATGAGTGTGTTAATTAAAGTTACAAAAAAACGTCACTTCCAAATCAATACCGAATAGTTCTGAGATAGTCCTATTGAGGATTTCATCGAATTGGACATGGTTCAACGTGTTTTATATTTTAGACCTAACTTTATACCATTTTTTCATCTGTATGGTTGGATCAAATGAAAGCCTAGAATCTTGGCTGCATTTGACAGCAAACTTGTAAATAAAACGAGAGAAATAAAGGTCTGCAGCCAGTGGTAGTCGAACCTGTGACCTAAGGTGATGCGTATATAAAGTTTGCCACTTCCCCCCCTATTCAATCTTTTATTTTTTTCTGTTCATTTATTAGAAAGTCAGTTTTTCCTTGCCTATTGAGCACGTCATTACATCAAAAAAGTCTTATAGCATAAAATAAAAAATCAAATAAAAAAATGACAATTATTTTAATTATTATTTTCAATTTCCAACTTTCCGTTCAGAACCTTTCCGTATATAAAACAGTTCCCCCCCCTTTAATATCTAATAAATAAATAATAAATACATTACAGTCATACCTCGATTTAAGGACAGCCTGGGGACGGCCAGACACTGTCCTTATATCGAGGTGTCCTTAAATCGAGGTTTGACTGTAATAACATATTTACTCTAATTTGAGGGAGCTATAATTAATAATAATGAAAGAGCTATAATTAGAGGGGGATTAAATTAGAGTAAATACTAGGGTTGTGGAATGGAGAATTCTCCGGAGAATTCTCTGGAGAATTCTCTGGAGAATTCTCTGGAATTCTTCGCCTATTTCTCCGACCGTATAAAAACGGAGAAATAGAGAATCGTCATGTAAGTAACAATTCGTCAGATGAACAGACAAATTTGTCTATTTCAATGATTTTTTTGTTTTCTGTCAAATCTTCCGTAATTTCTCTAGAAATCGTCATGGCAAAAGTAAACCACATGGAAAACCGAATTTTAGAAGTGCGGGAATTTGAAATATTTTGGTCATTTTTTCACACCACAGGGGGACCAAGACAATTTTCAAGTTCTATTTCTCCGATTTTTCGGAGAATTCTAGAGAATTCTCCGGAGAATTCTCTGGAGAATTCTCCGGTTTCTATTTCTCCGGAGAATTCCACAACTCTAGTAAATACGGTAGATGAATAAATTCAATAAATAAATTTGTCACATGGTATAATTTTCAATTTCAATTCAATTAATCATAAATGAAAAAGCAATAAATAGATTTATATACAAATAAATGTTTTCACATGAACATGACCACACTGACCCGTTCGTTGTTGATAATCAATAATCGATAAAAAAATTTATAATGTCGAGAGTTATACTCCGAAATTAGCCGGACTAGAAACCTATCCATTTTATGCATGCAGATTGATTTGGATTAATCTTCAATCCTAGCTTCCAATGCATAAGACCCCTGGATTTTGGTCATATTTTGTTTTTTCAAAAGGCCGTATCTCAACACTCAGATTTTCAAAAAAAAAAACACTGTAACCTGGTTTTTGTAGCTCTCGAGCTGCGCTTCAACATTGTGAGAATTCAATACAACATTTTTTTCCTATTGTACTCTTTTAAAATTTTTCAAACTACCGTATTTTCTCTAATAAGGCGGCCCGCTCTGATAAGGCCGCCCCCTAATTTTTTGACTAAAATTTACAGTCAAGGCCATTTTTGTTTGACAATGTTCAGGTTTTTAGGGGTTGAAAAATAAGGCGGCCGGCCGCCTTATTAGAGGAAATACAGTATAAAATTTTAAATAAAATAGTTCTTTGAATTTTTCTTTTATCTTAAGCGGCTGTCGAAGCGCTTATCGAAAATTCTATGAACATAGTTCTGCTCAGTTTGCTCTTACAATATTTCTAGGATATAATGTGGAAAACACGATTCTCGCTTGGTCTCACCTGTTGTTTGGGCCTTGCTCATTCGTATTCGATGATAGGCATTCTGCAGTCCAGGAAACAAATCTCGTGGGGGGGGCGTTACTAAGCGAAAATCGTGTTTTTCACACTATATACAGAAAAATTGTCACTGAAAACTAAGCCCATCTACATTCGCAAAATTTTTGATTTGCCTCTTAGCAAAAAATCAGAGAATCGGGCGCTGCGATACATCGCAGCGCAACATCGCAGCGTACGCAGCAAATTCGGTCCAAAAACATCGCAGCGCAACAGCGCACGCAAATTTTGAAAACAGCGCATATCGCAGCGCAAATTTTAAAAATATCGCAGTCAATTATTCAAAAATTTTGCCTGTTTTTCATTGTTATTTCTGTCATTTTTTTGCTTTTTCTTGCGTTTTTCGGTAAAATTGCCATTTGTCACCCACTTTTGGTTCAGTATGAGTCAGCTGTGAAAAATCGAGCTTGAAGGAGAAGATGTAAGTGGATTTTTCTTCACAAAGCTGCCGTCGGGAACAGAATCTCAGTGCAACGTGTGCAAGAAGTCCATTTAAATGGAGACTCGTGAGCCGGCAAATCTGAAGTCTCATCTCCAAATGCATTCGAAATACAAGGAGAAGTTTGAAGAAATGTTTCAAAAGTTTAATGTGGAAGAATACAAGTAAGTTCCAATTTTCGTGGATGTGGGGTTTCTATTTTTGCTTTTAGAATCCACGGGTTGGCGATGTTCCTTGATGCGCGCTTCAAAGATCGAGTGGCTAGCAACAACTTCAAGTTTAATTCTGACGTGATTGCGTGGATCCAAGAAAAATGCTAGAATAGAGCAAAAATTTTGGCCAGTGATTTAAATTTATTTTTGTTTAAATTAATTCATCTGACTGCTTTCTTGTTTAGAAGTGCACACTCTTCCTTCAAAGCGAATAAACTCCTTCTTCTCCAAGCACGATTATCATCTCAGGGACCATGAGACACCAAATGTGGAGTAAGTTAGTGATGCAATGATAGAAATGAAGTCGTTGCTATGGCTGCTATGCATCGATTTGGGGAAAGATCCACTGGACTTTTGGAAGGTTGGTTTTTAAGCAAGACTTGTAACTTTATCTCCTGACTTCTATAAAAATGAGAAAACATATCCAATTCTGGCCAATGTAGCGCGTCGCTTTCTATTGGCTCCAGCAACAAGCCAGTTTTTTTTTCGAAATATCGCATATCGCAGCGCAACCACGAAGGCCGAAAAACATCGCAGCGCAACATCGCAAAAAGGCAAAACCGATATTCTACAAAAAATTATGGCCGTTCAAAAGTGAGGGAATTGGCTGAGGGCATTACATTTTTTTTCCGCAAATATGTATAATTATCTTTTGGCGCAAGTTTTTACTCTTCTGCCGCAAATGTCCATTTTTTTGCCGCAAATCTATTTTTTGTCCAAAGTTATGCGGGAATACAAACTTTCTAGACATAAAATGACTTGGATTGCTCGGTAAACTACCCGGAGTGGCCAGAAGCCACCGAATATTAGTTTATTGAGGGTTCATTAAAAGGGGTGAACTTTTGCGAAAAAACGATTAAGCGGATCAGAATTCCAGTCACATGGCCTTAAAGGGGCCACACCCTTTCAAAATTCAAATTTCCTTGTAGTTCAACTTAAACAAAACGCCAAGAATTAAATTGCGTTTTTACCCGCCTTTTCAAATTTTTTGTCTTTCCTTCACCAAAATGAACTGTTTTTTTTGCAAAAAGCAGACGGTCTTTTACTGCAAAAGATCTTTGTTTAGAAATAACATCGTATGCCTTTTTCAAAATCTTGTGCGTCCGCTACATGAGCTCCGTGAATAATATTCTGGCATCCCATAACTAGTTATGCATCATGTCAATAAATGTACTAAAAATGTCAGAAAATTATGTCAGGCAAATTTTTCGGTGGGGACCAGAAATTTTTGTCTCGCTATTTTTTTTGCTCTCGTTCTACTTCATCCGACGAAAAATTTTCTGCCTACTTTTTAAACTAAGATAAGGTCATATATATTTAATTTCAGTTGAAACAAGTGATTGGTGGTTTTGCCTTAATTCGCAGTGTAACGCGCTAATACTTCCATTTAGACAGTCTGGTTACGAGTTAGACAGTCTGGACCTCCAGCGGAACGTCCACGAGGAAAAGCAGCGGGAAACAATAATACGAAACTAAGAGCACCAAAGCACTTTATTCAGCGGCTGTAACATGAACGAGGAGGATAACACGGGAATCCCAATCATGAGAGTTCTAGACAATTTCAGATGGTGCTTGGATAGAGCATCACACGGATTCGCTTTCCAATGGCATGCGGCGGCAGGTTGTGATGAAACTTTTCTCCGACAAGCTAGAATTGCCATGAACACGGGTGATGCGGCCCCAAATGGTACGAATACGCTGCCCCTTGCGACCTTTGTAGACGTAGACCGCACGCTTGCCGACGTAGAAATTAGCATCTTCCTGAAAGGCATAGGGTAAATTATTATAACGATAGAATCGACACACAGTCAAACCTCGGTTTACCAACATCCCAGAGCTCAGGCATAGGGAGGTGGTGGCCAACAACCAAGGGTTGACTGTAAAATATTGAAAAACTGACTTTGTTGAAAACCCATCAAGAGTCAAAAGCGCCGTGTGCTCATGCTGATTACTCTGACAACGCTTGTACCCTGTGAAAATTGCCTAAAAAGCATAGTTAACGAATCACTGTACTTGGACATAGCCTTGTTTCCCTCCGAGATAGCGTGCTTGGCCAGCTCTCCAGGCATGACGAGACAAACGGAAGTCTGCATTTCGCGAGAAGACAGCGCACAAGTCTTGCCACAATGGACCAGGCTGAAGAGATCGTTAACCTCAGAAAGTGACTAAATTACAACACTACATTCGCAAAAAGACCCACCATAGAATTTATGACAGCCATACCTTTCGAGGTGATTCGCATCTCCGGGTGAACTTGCTTGGGCACTCGATTGAGGTAGATCTGAAACAGGTTCATAGCAAAATCGTCGATAATAATAAACTGGTAGAACCTACACCATAGCTTCGCTTGTTTTCACCCTTGCTCGAGCTCTTTGGCTTGACATCCTTCGACTTCTTCTCGCTCCTTTTCACACCTTCCTTCTTTTCAGTGAACGACGAAACGACGAGAGCGGGAGCTTTGAGCAGCACATATTGTCCATTTGGATTGCTTCACTAAAGCAAAAGCTCTTTTAAAATATCAGGTACAACCATATGAAAGAGCTCACGATGACGAAGTTCCCACACTTCTCTTGCTTTTGCACTTGCTGCTTTTCTCTTCTGTACTTCAATTTGCTTCATGTTTGACTTTTTAGACCATCGCTTGCATGCCAGAGCTTGAAATTTCCAGAATATCGGCTGCTCTTCAGCATCTTTTTTGCATTTTTCGGGTATTGACCATTGCTAGACCTGAAACATAAATCTTTGTCTCGCATAAAAAACTTAAAAATTCGCATTTTTTTAGCGCATCATGCATTAAAAGATAGCGTGACAAATAACGTCTCACGATAAACTATAAAAATCCTTAAAGGTCATTTTTCAGAAATCTCAGACTAAAAGAGTGAAACAATTGGCATTTTCCCGAGTGAAAATAGGGGTTTTTGTGTTTTCCATCTAACTTTTGCATAAAACACCCTAAATTTGTATTTTTTGTATACGTCTCCGGTACCAAAATGTAGCAAATTTACTCCTTCATCTAGTCTCCGGTTTTTGTTTGAGAAAAATTAGACACAAAAACTTGGCAGGACCTCAATCATGTCAATGAGGCGAGGATTTTTTTCTAAAAATTTTCACAGAAATTTATTGTGGTTTCGAAATTTCAAATGTTTCATGGGCAAGTGATGGCTCATTCAAAAGCCCTGAATGTGAGGAAAATTTTGGGTATGAGAATGCCAAAACTAAAAATAAAAAAACCTCATCAGAAGTATGAAACAAAAACGCCTCAAATCGACCATTTTCGATAAATTTCTTTTGGCGCCAAATTTCCATATTATACTAAGATTCAAATTTTCAAAGGGTGTGGGGCATGCCCACTCTAATACGAGGTGGTGCCCGGGAATTCAAATTTTTTTCTTGATGATTGAACTTCTGTACGGAGTTTTTCAACTTGGTTTCTAACAAAACAAGGCTTACAATTTAATTTTGTGTGTGGTAATATTAGAAATCAACTACGAAATTCCGTGCAGAAGTTCATTGTTTAGGAAAAAAATCTGAATTACCGGGCACCACCTCTTAGCGCGGGCATGGCTCTTTAATCACACGAAATTTCACCCTTAAAGATTCTCAATCACCTTTAATAGTCCTAAACCATTCTAAAATGAATAAAACCAGTATCTGACCACTTTTAAGACAATATTTTTTCCCATCACTGATGGTTTTGTTGAACTTGTTGAAAATATAGCTGCATGATACAGTTAACAGCCTGTATGAACATAAAAGGATGAGCAACCCCGATGATTAGCAAAAATCAATAAAAAGATGGGAAAGATTGCATATCTTTGTGAATATTTATTGGAAAATTAAGTTATTAAATTTGCTCTAAAAGTGGCTTAGGGCTTTTCAGAAGTTTGCGATAAACGACGGCGCCTGTGCAACCACCGTAATTACTCTAATATAGCCCGCGGTGCTTTTAATTTCGGATTCCTGGAAATTTTCAAATTGTAAATTCGAAATGGCCCTTACTCTGAAGTTCTACTCAAGAACAAGGGTAAAGGGCTCTATTAAAAGATGGGGTTGCTCTATTAGAGAAAATACCTAGGGTTCTCGAGTACTCGAGATTGTCGAGTACTTGAAAAATTTGGAATAATACCGAAATTACTAAATTTCGAGTACTCGACTTACAACCTTAAAAATTCGGTACGCCATTATTGTAGACCTCTACTGTAACCCCGAATATTCTGCTCTCTGCTCAATAAAAATGTTACAGTTCAAACTCGATTTAGCGAAAATGAATAAAATTGTCTAGAAATTCATGGCCGAAACCCAAAAATTGGCGTCGTTCTCTAGGAAGCAGTGTTTTTTTTTTCAAAATTCGCATTTCGCCATATTATGCTATGCCATTTTGAGCAAGACTAAGCTGTGTGGGATTTTAACCAACCCCGCGTTGAGAGAAGGGTGCTGTCCAAGATTTCTGAGCATGAGCTGAATTTTTGCCTGATCGACTTTATTAACCCACTGGCGCAAATCTGACTTTGTTTGAACCGACCTCTCAAAAATTGGCTCGTGGATAAGATTATCGATAACTGAAATAAGTTTTTCGACCGCCGTTGAGAGGCGATTTTTGAGATGCGTCCTGTGAGATGCGTTTCGAAGTGTTTGTTGAATCTGATTATTTGTTGATAAATAATTTAATAAATAAAAAAGTTACAATAATGAAACTTTGTGGTCGTTCCCTTGAAAATCGTAAAATCGAGTTTTTACTGCAGCTTATTTTTTTTAATACAGTCAAACCTCGATAAACCGGCACCCCAATAAACCGGCACCCTTTAGTAACCGGCATCCTGTCGACACTTGATTTGGGCAGGTACTCGACTCTTTTAGGAAACGACACCCCGGTAAACCGGCACCCCGATAAACCGGCACTCTAAAGTCGGTCCCTAGGGGTGCCGGCTTATCGAGATTTGAGTGTAGCTTGTTTTAAAATATGTTGGTTAGTTTGTAGTTTTTGCAACTTGAAATTCTTTTCATAATATTTTAAAATGTATTATGGCCTTCTGCTGGCCATGCTAAGCTTTCTTTCATGCGCCGTCTCGCCTGTTTTTTTTAATTTTTCTTTAAAAATCTGTATCACCGCAACTTGAAAAGAACATGATTTTTTTAATATGCGTTTTTCGCAAGTGAATTCATTATTAATGTGTTATTTATTATAATTATTTATTCATTGTTCAATTAAGTTTTTTATTCGTTATTATTATTTATTAATAAACGTCCATTGACCTTGAACAATCTGGTGAGCACGGCATAGTGAGATTCGCTGAAAAAGATTTGCGGATCAGAAAATTCTTGAAAATCTCATCCCTGCGCCCCTAAACTGCGCGTTTAGAGGACTGATTCGGACTTCTCATTCCTTTTGAGCATTGATTTTTTTAGATGGCCACAGAACATTTTTCGAAACAAATGTTTTACTTTTTCTCATGAGGGACTAAAGCAACATTTCGTATATAAGGGTATTTCACCCTGTTTTAATCAGTGAAGTAGGGCAAAAAAGCACCTATATGTATTGTTGGTGCGGCACCGATAATAATTTTTTCATTTACTGAATTAAAATTTATTTACTGAATCTATAATAGATTACTACGATTATTGTTTGATAAATTACAAAGCATTGTCGATCAACTTCCGGTTATTGATCTATCCATAATCAATACAGTGCTTCAAATTAATTTTATTTCTTTGGATCCTTTCTTGCACTTCCTGATGTTTTGGAAAATAACAATAAGCAACAACATTTTACTGTTCAATCTAATTTTCAATGGTGTATGAGCGAAAAATATGGGCAAAAAGTTTTCTTGGCGTTTTAGATGAACCAACCTGCAAATATAGCGTGTCCAATAAGAAGTGCACCATTTTCGAAAATTTTTGTCAAGGGCTTCCGCGGACCGGTGATATTCTGAAAAAAATTTCTAGGTTTTAGCCAACAATTTGAATAAGTTATAGCTACAAGTGACTAACGAATATTCAGTTAAAAGAGAGAATATGTTGACCCGACCACTTAAGAATAAGAGATTGCTGAAACTTACTAGGAAATGTAAAAAGGCGAGAATTCAAAAATGGTGCAGTTTTCATTTTACACCCTGTACACTCACATATGACTTGGTTTTACTCATTTTTAAACGGTTTTTGTGTAGTACATACAAACTAGGAGCTACAGACGCCTATCGGCTCCTCTAAGGTATTTCGAAGATTTCAAAAAATATTAATTCATCACACACCTGAGTACTCCTTCCTCCCTTCTCCTGGTAACCCCCTCCTGGCTATCCTCCTCTTACTGTGCTTGACCTTCGATAGTGCGTAACCCCTGATGACCGACACTATGGATACGTACTATCGAGGGTACCTACTATCAGGGGCACCAATTGCCTTACTTAAGGTTAATTCAACCAAGAAAACCGCTTTTGAATACTACGTATTATCAAGAGTACATCTTATCGAGGGTACGTACTATTGAAAGTTGACTGTAGCATGTTTTTCGCCATGGCGAAAATGCTTCTATGTGCATTTTTGACGACACTCGTTAACAACCAAAATTTCCGGCTCCGAATCTGGCTCTTGCTCCGTTGCGGCAAATTTCTCGCTCCGGATTTTGCTTCCAGCTCCGGGAGGAAAATTTTCCCGCTCCGGATCTGGTTCCGGCTCGGAGCCGGAGCGGAGCCGGATTCAGAGCGGAAGCAGAACGGCTCTGGCTCCGGTGCAAGAAAGTGTCAACGAAATAACTGATAGAATGAGCCATATATACAAAAATATGACAACAAGTACAGTACAGGAACACAGTGATAACGAATACCGTATTCTCTCTAATAGAACGCTACCTTCTAGGGCCAAAACTAGGGGGTATACCATGTTTTATTGCATTTTTAACACAAAGTCTAAAAAATTTTTGGAGGTTGGAAAACGCCATGGCGTTCTATTACAGAGAATATGGTAAATTGGGAATAACAAACACACAAAACCCTCATAAATCAATCAAATCTCCGGCCAGCGTCAGCAGCACTTTCTCGCGAATGCAGCCTTTGAATTTAGGTAGTGGAGGGTGGAGAATGAATGGAACAATAATAGGCGGAAACTAAGGGCTTAGCAAAATTAACATTAGGATTACTGGCGCGAGACAAACATTTACTTGGGTGTAATTATATGGAAAATCCATAAGTGAAGGTTTTCTGTCACAATTTTTTTATTATTTGGCAGTAGATGTTATATCCAAAAATTTTCGGGTAACTAAAGAAACAAAAAATGGATCCGAAATGACTCCGGGAGTCCAAATTTTTCGCTCCGGATCTGGCTCCGGCTTGGAGCCGGAGCGGATCCAGAGCGGAGTTAAAGCGGAGCGGATCGCCAGCACGGCTAACCAGGGAACCTCAAGTAGTTTTTTTTTCAAGGACTTCATTGACAGATTTTTTTTGAAGATTCTTGTAGAGCACATCAAAGTTACATATCAAAATGCGAAAAATTGTTTGCTTTATCGACATTTATGGTCTGAACATGAAGGAGTCATCAAGTCATCAATATATTGATGACTCCTTCATGTTCAGACCATAAATGTCGATAAAGCAAACAATTTTTCGCAATCACAAAAGCTTTAAAGACTTACATAAATTTATAATTTTACAAGTTTTTTCCACAGCAAAAAATGTTTTAGTAAAGTGGGCTTTTGAAATTGTTTCTTAAAAAAATCAAGATGCGTATACTTTTTTTTTTATCAAGATGCATATAATTTTTTTTGAGAAAAGTGATAAAATTTGACTGAGGTGGCCTTAAAAAGGCATACCAGCGCTTTACGCGGGTAATTTCAATTTCGCAAAATTTGACAATCCCACTTGTTTGGGCTGTATTACTCATATTAGTTAGTGCTTTGGAAATGCTGTCAGAGCTTCTCAAAATGTCCGAAAGAGGCAGATACATGATGCAGATACCGATACAAGATTGTGGCGGGAATTCAAAAAGAAAATAAATTTAAAAAACATCTGCTATTTTGATTTCCGTAACAATCATGTATCGACCTCTTTCGGACATTTTGAAAAGCCTTTGCAAAGCACTAATTACTATGAGAATAATATGGATAAAATATACCCCAAACAAGTATGATAATCGAAATACTCATAAAACTAGGGAGATTCAAGAGTGAGCTGAAAACCATGATCCCGTATCATGGTTTTCAGCAACTTCGAGTACCCCGTTTTTTGCAATTTTACAAAGGACCTCGAGGTATCAGCAGAACTTTGATATGTAACTTTGATGTGCTCTACAAGAATCTTCAAAAAAAATCTGTCAATGAAGTCCTTGAAAAAAAAACTACTTGAGGTTCCCTGGTTAGCAGTGCTGGCGATCCGCTCCGCTTTAACTCCGCTCTGGATCCGCTCCGGCTCCAAGCCGGAGCCAGATCCGGAGCGAAAAATTTGGACTCCCGGAGCCATTTCGGATCCATTTTTTGTTTCTTGTACCATGTATGATTTGGAGGGACTTAAAAACTTTTTGGAGCCTACTGAATCTTTGAGTTTTGTGCTCAAAAAATAGATGAGATAAAAAAAAGATATACGGCAAAAGAATACAAAAAATTGTCAGAAAATTGGGCTTGAACACAAAACTGGCGACCCACCCACACACCTAACCACACATGCCAAATACTACCGTATTTCCTCTAATAGCAGCCCATGGGCTACTATTTTTCAACTCCTCTCCTAGGAGGGGCTACTATTAGAGGGGTGCAAAATCAGCCTAAATAGGCTGATTTTCAGGGAACTACTTTTTTTAACCCCTCTCCTAGGAGAGGGCTACTATTAGAGAGAGCGCTACTATTAGAGGAAATACGGTATATGGAGATTGAAAGAAAGCTTGGAAGGAAGCTTTTTAATGAGATATCATAAGCTTAAATAAAACGATTATGAGCCAGGTACAAACCACATTTTATGAAAACACTTGTTTTCCAACACGGTGTAAAGCTTTTTGTATAAAGTGAAAAATCTGTATCTAAAAATAATTCTCGTTTGAATATACCTGGTCCCCGCCTTTTGCAAATTTGAAATTGCCCGTGTAACGAACTGGTATGCCCCTTCAAATAATTTAATGTCATGTAGTATTATTATAAGGTATCTTATTATTATGTTTGTATTGTTTGAAAAAAAAAGATTAAATTCAAATTCTGAGAAGTTAGAATTTTGAAAACCACTTTTTGACGAGAAAATTTTTTTCGGGTTATTGAGTTTTTTTTCACGAAGTTTTCATAGAAAGAGATAAGCTAGGAACGGTATCCTGCATTACATTCAGATCTTTATTAATAGATAAGTCGCTACAAGTGTTTGAAATTTGATTCTTCGATAGGTGTTCAACAAAAACTTGAAATTCAGAAATAATATCATACATTGCGAAAAATAAAAAATTCTCTTTCAACGACCATGAATCAAAAATGCTTGGAAAAATTTCGCGCTATTTTTCGAATTTTTTGAAAATTGATTTTTATATTTCTCAACTTTCGCGATCTTCTCATTTGTTGTCTTGAGAGGGATTTTAATTTTGACGATGATCTTTGAATTTCAAGTGTAGTTAAATCGTAATTTTCAGCAGACTTAGCGAAAAATGTTCTACCTCGAAATATTCACATTTCGAGTGTACTAATCACTATCACACTAACTTTGGGGTCAGATTTCAGATTTTCAAACTGTTTATTTGCGGTTTTCACGATATTTTGATAAAAACGACCGTCACCACCATGATTATAGTAAACGTTTTCCTAGAACAGGAAGAAGTAACAATCTGGCATTCTCGTTTTAACAGAATTTTTGATATTATCATCGAGAAATTTATTTTTAGTTTAGCTTAGTGGGAAATATATTAGAGAGGGGGAGATATGTCACTTTTTTGTTTTATTTCGTTCAATTATTTTGTTACTTATTTTTTCAAGTCTTTCATAAGCATGTTTGTGATTTTCCGTTATTTTGGAGATTGTTAAACATTTTTTATTGATTATTACTGACTTGTTGCCACGATTTTAAATATAGATTTAGATAGGCAAAAATCATTATTATCATAATAATGATGCCAAGAATATTATACAGGGTGCGTAAAAAGTTCTGACAACTTTTTTAAACTCAAAACTTTTATTGTTTGTAACATAACATCAAAAACAAATAACACCGCGAGCAAGAGCGAAGAATTTTGAACAAGATAGCTGCATCACTTTTCAATATAGCCGCCATTTGCTTGGACACAGGCATTCAATCCTCTTCGCTAATTATCCACCACCGAGGCGAGCTCTTCTTCGTCGATTTCTTCTCATGCTTCTTGCAGTGCGGTCTTGAGTTGAGCGATTCCCCTATGGCGTCTGTTGTTCACTTCTGCTTCCAGAATACCCCTGATTGAGTAGTCGAGCGGATTGAGATCGGGACTTTATGGCGGCCACTGCAAATGAAGTTCCTTTGCAATTTCCGTGATAGTCTTCCCTCTTTGACGCATTTGCACTACTTTAATTCGCTGATCGTTGGGTGCCATGATTTCTGGAAAAAAAAGTTGAAGAACTATCTTGGATGGAATTTAACGTAGAAAAAAACTGGTAAAACCGTTTTCACTCATAAAACGAAACATGGTTAAAAATTTTGAGTTTAAAAAAGTTGTCAGAACTTTTTGCGCACCTGTACGATATGTGAGAGTCTTGTGATAAGAGTTAAATTTTAATGATCTTATTCATATTGATTCTTACCCTATACAAGGGCTCTCAACTCAAAATTGTGAAAAATGACATTTTTGAATTTGGTCAAAAGTTGCCATTTTATCCAGTACTTATTGGGTTTGAGTGCCAAAAAAAGATTTTGACTAGAAATCTTAAAAATTCTGAAGATTTGGGGTCTCAAATAAAAGACAAATCTTTAAATGAAGGACTTTTGGGAGCCTCGCAATTTATATTTTGACGGAAGCATGTGTTAGTAATTGTTGTTATTGCATTTCAAAGTAATTCATTTCTAAAAATATACATTTACACAATATGTTCGATAAATATTAGTGTTACTTATCTTTATGATATGTTTTTATTCAAATTGGTTATGTCTAAGTTTTTGTTTACTTCTAAGTCACACCTAGATGCCAGCTGGAGACCAGCAACTGGTCGACAAGTACATGCACACTCTCCCAAAACATGAGGGACCCATGGTGGGAACTGAAGGTGTTCAGTTTAGAAGGCAGAGACTTGCTTCCAATTAGCGATTTTTATTATTTTTGTACATCAAATCATGATTTATGGTTTGACCACCCGGAAAGACGTCTTTTCAAAAAAAATTGACCGAACTTTGAATTTTGCTTCGGGGACCATGGTGAACTGCTCTTCAAAGGTTTCCAAATACCCGAAAGATGTACTTTGTACATAGTTTCGTTAACTGGGGCCTACCGCATGAAGAAACTTCGGTTTGCAATTTTTCATGCATCTAGAGTCAGTTTCGATTAATTTCTGTCTAAGGTATATGGTTGTGCTCTTTCGGGGGCGGGGGCTTGGTTAGTTAGAAATAGCGTACTCACTTACCTTAGACATATTTTTTAGAGTTGGACTCTTGATCAGAAATGCAAATTTAAGACTTTTTGCCTAGCTTTAGTGATTAAGATAAGATAGAATATCCTTATATACAAAATACCAAGCAGCCTTGGAAGTGGTTTACCTGTTCGCCCAAGGCAAAAAGTCGAATTTTGTCTGGAAAATTCCCACAAATGTCTTTTCGCGCCCTAAAACAGGTTTCTATCGTGCGAAGGCCCTAAAATGGCCTTGAAGAAAATGTAAACCGACTTTTGGGCAAGGAACACAGAGTGTAGTCGGCCGACAAATTTATTGCTTCTAACAAGAGAACAGAAACGAATCGGCAAAGTAAAATGTTGTGCGTTGAAAAGTTCTCGAAATACATACTTCCGAAAATCACTTTTTGTCTTAAAACGCTTTTTTCTCAAAATTGTTAAAGCCTTTGGAAATCTCTTATTTATCAGAAAGATGACACTTCTTATCCTGACTGACATGATATCTTTTTTTCAATATACAAAATGCATATTGAGATCAAAAAAATAGATAAGATGTCCATTTCAAGAACTGTCCAAATGATATTTACCAAAAAGGGTGTTAAAGGGGCATGCCCACGCTAATAAGAGGTGGTGCCCGGGAATTCAAAAATTTTTTCGAATCATTGAACTTCTGTACGGCTTTTTTAACTTGGTTTCTAACAAAACCGTACCTAAAATCAAATTCTAGGCCATGTTTGTTAGAAACCAAGTTGATGTCTTTTTTGGTGTGTCTTATGTCTTTTTTGGTAACACTTTACTTGGTTTACCATGGCTGATCCACTTTCGAGGTGAATTTTTAAAAATCGATTGCATATTCGTGTTTCTCGACCCGGATTTTTGAACTTATGTGCACACTATTTGGTTCTACGATAAATTTTGTTAAAGGGGCATGCCCACGCTAATACAAGGTGGTGCCCGGGAATTCAATTTTTTTTCCTGATGATTGAACTTCTGTACGGCTTTTTCAACTTGGTTTCTAACAAAACAAGGCCTAGAATTTAATTTTAGGTACGGTTTTGTTAGAAACCAAGTTGAAAAAGCCGTACAGAAGTTCAATGATTCGAAAAATTTTTTGAATTCCCGGGCACCATGAAGAAAAAATTAAGTTTTGAGCTTTTTGAAATTTCATTTTTCTAACTGTTTTACAATGTTTTTCAACATAGGACTTGACGAAAAGAGCCTCTTAATGCATTTTTGATCAAGATTCTTGCTCGGAATTATGTCTAAGGTCCCCTGAAGGGAACGCAGAGGCTTGGTTGATTGGAGATGCGCACACCCACATACCTTAGACACAAATCACTCGAAAGTGACTCTGGATGCATGAAAAAGCATGCATACTAGAGTTTATTTATGCGGTAGGCCTCAGTACTCAAAACTTTGTTTGACATATTTTTTTGATCCTTAAAATTGGCCCTTTTTGGTCCATTTCTACCCAAATACAGACCTAAATCCCTTCAAAAACAATCAAAATGGGTATTTTTGGGTGGTCTGAAAACTTAATTTTTTATTGACCAGAACTTAAAAAGATTGCTTTTTTTTTATTCCTGAGGCCATTTTAGGTCAATATAGGGTGTTTGGAAACACTTTTGAAAAAATTTGGTTTGGAGGGAGGCGGGTATATCCAAGTAGCGCCTAAAATTATTATTAGTATATGTTCAATAATTGGTGTTACTTATCCTTTTTATGTGTTTTTTTTCCAATTTGTTATGTCTAAGTTTTTTGTTTACTTCTAAGTCACACCTAGATGCCAGCTGGAGATCAACAAGAGGTCGACAAGTACATGCACACTCTCCCAAACATGAGGGACCCATGTGGGAACTGAAGGTGTTCAGTTTAGAAGGCAGAGACTTGCTTTCCAATTAGCGATTTTTATTATTTTTGTACATAATATCGTGTTTTATGTTACAGGGTCCGTAAAAACATTTTTACAGAAAAAATGACCAAAGTTTTGATTCTTGCTTTGGCGACCATGATAAAACATTCTTCAAGGCTGTTCAATACCCGAAAAGATGGACTTTGAACATGGTTTTGTTAACTGGGCCTACCACATGAAGAAACTTTGTCATTTATTCAGAGTCATTTTCGAGTAATTTGTGTCTAAAAATTTTTTTGTAGCTTTTTAGGTATGTTTTCATATCTCGGAATTAGACTCTTGATCAGTAATGTATATTTAAGCTTTTTGCTTAGCTTTAGTGACCAAGATAAAAAAAGAATATCATTATATACAATAGTTGCATCTTTTTACAGTATCTGAACACCTTTTAGGAGTTGTTTACCTTATACCTCTAACGCTAAAAGTCAAATTTTGTGTAGAAAAATTCCCACAAATGTCTTTTCGCACCCTAAAAACAGGTTTTCTATCGTACTAAGGTCCTGAAATACACTCGAAAATAATTTAAGCCAATTTTTAGACAAGACACACAGGGTGGAGTCGGGCCAACGTATTCATTGATTCTAACGAGAGAACCCAAAAGGTCAAGGTGAGTGAGTGCTCGCATCTCTAACCAACCAAGCCCCCGCGCATCCTTCGAGAGCATCTCAACTACAAGCCCCAAGCCCCGAAGGGGCCAAGGGTCTTGAGAGTGAAAGATGCGCGCACTCACTTACCTTAGACATGATTCCGAGAAGTACTCTTGATCGAAAAATGCATATAGAGTCTTTTTTGCCACTGCCCGAGTTGAAAACATGGTGAAGCAGCCAAAAAAAAAGTGGCCCGTGTATTATTCCCTTCCCTCCCAATACAGACCATAATCCCTTTTAAACTGCTTTTCTGGTCCTTTTATGGCAAAATATTGTATAAAAATGGTTTTCAGACACTCCCAAAAAAGTCGATGTCCTTGTTGGTACGTCAATCCTACCTATCCTCCTTCCGGTTACCGTCATCTTGACCACTTTACTACTGGCTACCCTTCTTTCAGGTATCCCCTCCTACCTACCTCCTTCTGGTTAACCTCCTCCTGTGTATCTCTCTCCTTCTTCCCACCTACTGAGTAGCATTCTCCTTGCTACCCTCTTCCTAGATACCCCTTCGCGTGCTCGAGCATTTAAATTTTCATTCACCGAAATTCGGGCTAAATTCACCACTTCTTAATAGGAGGTTCTTAAAAACTTTTATTGGACCCTCATCAATTCTACTCAATTCAATTAGGCTTGAACACGAAAATTCACCCAAAATCCAGGCTGAAATGTACCATGTATGATTTGGAGGGACTTAAAAACTTTTTAGGCGCCTACATAATTTCCACGTTTTGTGCTAAAAAAACTGAGATGTTGAATTTTACGGTTCCAGAAAGATATCGGGCATAAGTTTACTAAAAAGTCAGAAAATTGGGCTTGAAGGCGAAAATCCACCCAAAATCCAGGCTAAAATCAACCATACCCAATTTGGAGGGACTTAAAATTTTTTTGGAGCCTACTCAATCTTTGAGTTTTGTGCTCAAAAAATAGCTGAGATAATAAATCATACGGTTCTGAAAAGATATACGGCAAAAGATTACAAAAAATTGTCAGAAATTGGGCTTGAACACAAAACTGGCGACCCACCCACACACCTAACCACACATGCCAATACTACCGTATTTCCTCTAATAGCAGCCCATGGGCTACTATTTTCAACTCCTCTCCTAGGAGGGGCTACTATTAGAGGGGTGCAAAATCAGCCTAAATAGGCTGATTTTCAGGGGCTACTATTTTTCAACTCCTCTCCTAGGAGGGCTACTATTAGAGGCGTGCAAAATCAGCCTAAATAGGCTGATTTTCAAGGGGCTACTTTTTTTCAACCCCCTCCTAGGAGAGGGCTACTATTAGAGGGAGCGCTACTATTAGAGGAAATACGGTATATGGAGATTGAAAGAAAGCTTGGAAGGAAGCTTTTAATGAGATATATAAGCCCTGGGACCGGCCCTAGGGGTACGTTAAATCGAGGGGTACGTTATATTGGGGTAAATTTGACGGAGTTTATTATTGGAGGGACCGGCCTAGGGTAAGTTAAATCGAAGGGTACGTTAAATTGGGGTACGTTGAATCGAGACTCGACTGTAATGATTCTTTGTGTTGTCATACATAATAATGGTTTTATTGAGGGAAGGACTTACAAAATCCTGGTTACTTGTGATGTCAAGAATGCATTCCATCAGATCTCAATAAATCCTCAAGATCGAGATACCCTGAGGTTTTTATGGCTCAAAGACCCCGATCGAGAACTGACGCACCAAAACGTTGTAGCTATGAAATTCAACCGCCTTGTTTTCGGCTTGAAGCCTAGCCCTGCGCTTTTAGCAGCCCCCTAAAAGTGCATTTTAAAAAATTTGACTTCCCACTCACTCGAGAACTTGAGCAAGATCTCTATGTAGACAACGTTCACTTTCGGCTGAAAATGTGAGACATGCACAAAATAAGTGTTTGGAGGCGAAAAAACATTTTGAAAAAGCCCACATGCACTTGAAAGAAATTCAGCCAAATATTCCTGGAGCAATAAATCAGTTAGAAAGTGAAGATAGAACTGATTCCCGCTAAGCAAAATTCCAGGCATAAGGTGGCAATAAGACCGAGATGGGCTAATTCTCAGATTGCCTACGGTAAAATTCGAGCCACCTTCAACCAAAAGACAAGTTCTTAGCCAATTAGCTAGTGTTTTCGATCCTTTAGGTTTAATTGCTCTGTCCTTGCTCACTGCCAAGCTGTTTTTTGATCCTTGTGGAAATTAGGTGTTGGTTGGGATGACTGGCTGGATAATAAGACGGCTAATGACTGGATAAAAGTAGGCTAAGCTTGGTGAGACACATGAAATACCAGATGCATCTCAATCGGCGGGCAAAAAACACTACACACCTTCTGCGATGCTTCAGAAAAAGCCATAGCTGTGTGTTTTTATTTGAAAGAAATTGCTGATACTCAGTTCGTGACCTCACTAATTTTTGCAAAAGTACGAGTCGTACCAGAAATACAGTCAAGAAAACACCTAATATTCATCGCAAAGAATTAGTGGCAGCCGTTGAAGCCGCGAAGGCCCTGAATTTTGTCCGAAAACACCTGAATTTGTGCAAAGAACTTGCTTAATACAAAATAGTCCACCTAATGAAGCTGTCCGTCAGCCCTGACCAGATGTCCGATGTGAATGAAAGAGCACCACAGGCGTTCAGACGAGATTGCACCTGCTTTTTGACGGCGCCATAAACTCGAGGCATGACCCACTGGCTGTAGTGATCGCCCCCTGAAAAGAAACTGTGTCTACACTTGTAAACAAAAAACACTCACCTTTTAAATTCTCATTAGAAGACAAAAGCGGCTTGAACGTATCCGATTCCACCACGGCAAATGGAAGATTATTACAGGCGATGAAATGCAAAACTTTCCGATCCAACGCTGATAGTTCTCCTGAAACAATCGCAAGTCTGATAGAAACTAGAAAAACAATGTTACCTTTCCCGTGGATCACAAACTTTGACAAGCCTTTCTGGCATTTTAATTATTTATTCGTACAATATTTCATTTGCAAATTTCATTAGACCTACAGGGTCGGATATTTTAAGGTGTGCCGTAGGAAAAACATTTTTTTTAAATTCAACAAAACTTGGACTAGTCGCTCTGCAGCTATTCTACGTAATGTTTGAGTAGAGACACGAAGTCGCTGGACACGATTCACATGTTCTATGCTCCAATAGTATTGATTATAAGATCATCATTGATGTAGGCATGCAAGTACAGGTTCTGCCTCCAAACACATAAATAAAGCCATCCTAAAACCAAATTTGTCATTTTTTCTCAAATTAAGCTCGAACCCATAGGAGTACCCAGGAATTTCTGACAGGGGGGGGCTAAATATACCCGCTTGCACGTACCACATCCCGTATTTTCTTAAAAAGGCCCTCCTCCTGACTTTGGAAATCTGTATCTCAGCTCAAGGCAAAATTTTACATTTCTGTTCACAACGTTCTCCGATTTTGCTTTTTCGATGCTGGATCCGAAACCTTCTTTAGAATGCTTGTATTAGTGTATAAAACCTGCTTTTGAACTCGAAAGACATGAAAATTGCACTGAGTATACGACCGACCACGTGGTTTGGTTGTTGAATGGATCATCCTGTAGAACTTAGGTTGGATAATAAAAAAACGTTAATAGGAGTACTTCACAAGACAAAGGACATAAAATTTAATTATGGCGGCGAAAAATTGTCGCAGCACAGAATTGTAGGCACAAAATTGTCGCGGCGAAAAATTATCCGCATAAAATTTTCGGCACAAAATTGACCGGTACCGACTACAAAATCCATTTCACAAAATGTTTTTAGAAAATCTCATTGTTGAGATATGGCTTTTTTTGAAAAAAAAATTTCTTGAAAAAATGACTAAAATGTGAATTTCGCAATTTTTTCGGATTTTAGTCAATTTTTCAAGAAATTAATTTTTTCCGAAAAGCCATATCTCAACATTCATTTTTCAAAAAACATTTTGTAACATGGGATTCGTAGGGCTCAAGCTGCGCTACAATATGGTGCTGAACATTACTGTGACCTTTGAAATTTATTTAAATTTTTGTCAGTTAAAGTGAGGAATATGCTTGCCAAATTCCTAAGATGACCGCACAAGTGTTCAGTGAAGAAAGGTGACTTATTTGAAATAATCAAGCGTAGTTTAATATGCTATTTGAAAAAGGAGAAGCGATGTGATAAAATGGCGAATAATTCTTAGCTGAAAGATACGATAGCAAAAAGATATAATACCGTATTCACTTTATTAACTGGGCAGTTATTTCTCAATCCTCCAAAAATCGGAAAGTTTTTAGGTCAATTTTAAGATTTTTGAGTGCTCAACCACAGTTTGAAACTGAAATTAGGTAATCTCGTAGTAACTAAGAAAACGTAAAAAACAGATTTGCAAAATGTTTGCTTTAGGCTGAGATATGGGGTCCGTAGGGTGGGGACTTATTTGAGGGTGGGGAGTCATTAGAGGGTGGAGAGTTAATACAGTAAATACGGTATTTCAAAGTTAGTGGGGAACACCCGGTAGTACTTCTAAATTTTTAGTCTCACTGAGTTAGCAACTGCAGAGCAATATGACACAGGTATATCGAGTTGCAGGACAGTTTTGTTCCATCTATGCTGTCTAATCCAGACGCCAATATCAGTTGACATAGTATGTTCATTCCAGTAATCCTCCTGAAAAAGTTTTTTGTTATTTTCTAACAGAAATTATTCATTTTTCAGATTTTAAAACTACTCTGTCTTTTAACTAACCAAAAAACATTTTGGTACTAGTGAAGTTAGCTAGCCGTCTTGAAATGAGCAGCCAACTCCTGCCTAAGCTTTTCCCTAAAAATCCGAAAATCAAGAGAGCAAGCAACGTAAAAATTTTAAGAAGGGGTTCCTAACTCAAATTTTTGAAATCAAGTACATTTTGTCAACTAAAGGACTTTTTGAGCATTTTTTCGTCAAAGGGTCATTTTATCCAGGGCCTAATGGATTTTGATTACCGAAAAAAAAGGATTTGACGTGAAATCTCAAAAATTTTAAAGATTTGTCGTCTCAAATTAAAGACAAATCTTTTAATAAAGAACGTCTTGGAACCCTGTATATAGAATATTGCTAATATTAAAGTAAAATAAGAAGGTAATTTTGAAAAATTGACCTTGTCAGTGACCAATGAAACTTGGATGACAATCTAGTTGCGCGTTCCGGCAAAGCTAACCCGAATTTCTGTCAATAAAAAAATCGCTTAAAATAGGTAAGAAGCAGGGTTACTATCTATTCGGACTTTTCGAATACCGTATTTTTGCAAAGCAGTTTATTGCATTTTCTTAACTCTCACGAGCTCTACCGATTTCACTGTTCAGATTTTGATTGAGCACCTGAAATTCTCGAGATTGATCCGAAATTTTTAAGAATTTTGGGTGTTTGAAAAATAAGCGCGCCGGCGACCTTATTAGAGGAAATACGGTATACGCCTTCGAAATTAGTCATTGTTTAGTTTGTGAAAAAGGAATGGTGACTTGCTTCACGAGATCACAATAAAACATAGCCATAATGTCTCAAATGTGAAAGGTTTAGGAAGCGCTTATCCGAAAAATCCCGAAAATATTGAAACTCTAGTTACAAGTATTCTTATTGACTTCTGTAAATTTACTGATAATAGCATTGAAAGATTTTTCATTATGATATGATTACATAATCTTTCTCAACAAAAACATATCCTAAATTGCAAAAAAATCAAAAATTTACTCACTAAATCTTTTCTCTGTCCGCCCACGAGGTAAAGACAATTTTGTAATATTAAAGGGCACCGGCCGTAGCGTCTAAGTGGAAAGCCAGAGCATGGATCAGGCAGCAATTTGGTGAAAGAGAATTCATGAGTGGTTAGATCAAAAGTAATAAGCTAAAATTTGTTCGTTATAAAATGATTTAAATTTTTTCTTTTAAAACTTCTAATACAAGAACATGCTATTTTTTCTTATGTTGATGCCAAATCTCAAATACGGTTGAAGACATATTTGAGAATAGTACAACTTAAAACTGCAAAACTTTTAATTCGAACAAACTTAGTATAAAAAACTTTAGCCGCTTCACGGTATCATATTAGCACATACTGGATGGTCAAGCATATGACTGATTTCTTTTTCTGTTGCGTCAGCACTTTTTTGGACTGTTTCATTGAAATCACGTTGTGCTTCTTTTCGTAATCTTCTTGCTGTGTCACCTTGTCCATAAATACCTGCATTGGTATAATAAAGTTTTTTTAACTTCAATCTTTTATAGTATTTTCATGTCCCGGTGTCCCGCCCGGATCAAATTATTCAAATTTTGTCCCGTACCGTTTCGAAAAGTCGAATCATCATCTCTAGATTTTACAAACACCTATTGATGGTCCTCAGGAATACGTAGAATCGAGACTTGACTGTGTAAAGTTAATTTTCTTATTTTTTTTATTATACAGTATATTATTATACTAGACCTTTGAAATAGACGTGTTATTTACTCTGAACATACCTAATTTATCACCGCCATAAATGAAAGATCGCGCCTTGTCCATTTCTAAATTAGCCATCATCTTACAAAGAGGTTTGTCAAAGCACTTTTGTTCTGAAAAAACATGCTTTTAGAAAAAAAAGTTTCACAAATCGCGGTTGTTAATTTTTTTGAAACTGCTAAAAAATTGTTGAAAACAACTATCTAATAAAGTTCATAGTAAAAAAGTTAAATGGGGGAACTTTTAATCAAGATGGAGCAATTTTTCAGCTTAGAGAACTCTGTCTCTTAATTGTCATGACAATTTCAACAGTTCGTGCGTGGGCCCACACATAATAACAGCTCATATTCATACTCACTTTTTTCGAAAGCATACTAATCAGGGGTGCGTCGGAATTCCGAAATCCGATACTTTTTGAGTTCCGAATTCCGAAAAAAATGTCAAGTTCCGAATTCCGTAATCCGAAAACCGAAAAATGAAATCAAATTCAGCTTTTTCTCGGTATTTGTTAACCCAAATTCTAGTTTTTTCTATATTTTCTTATATGTTTTCTATGTTTTCTATGTTCCCGTCATACATCTGCCACGTTTGCTGGCGCCGACAAGGATCTGGTCCGAGCCTCATTCCGGTGATTTGATTGTAGCCAGTGGTTTGGGCTCCATCCTGGTGGTTCGGGTGTATCCTGGTTATTTTGGGCTTGACCGCTTACAACTTTGAATATCGATGCTGATTGAACTGTTTTGGGCCATATATTGGGAGTTGCTTTGGTCCCCTGTTGTTTTTTGTATCTTTTAGGCTTTTGGCCTAGTCAGGGTAGGTCAGCGTATCTTAGGACGGACTCAAACATATCTTAGACTCATGTTCAAGTCCATCCCAGTATACGCTTGCTACCCTTGCCTAAGCTTGAGCCTAAAAAACCACGAAAAATAACAACAAGGAGGTCCCCAAGGCAAAACCCGCATCCTCGCATTGTAATAAAGGCCATGTTTTGTGTGTTATCAAAAATAAGAATAAAAAAAAAATTGGAAATTCGATTCTTATTTTGAAGCTCAAAAATTTTCTGAAATCCGAAATCGAATTCCGAAATCCGATACTTTTTGAGTTCCGAATTCCGAAATCCGAAAAAATAGACCAAGTTCCGAAATCCAAATTCCGATTCCGAAAATTCTGGAGTTCCGATTCCGAAATCCGTTCCGATTGTTTTCCGGTTCCGACGCAGCCCTGATACTAATACATTCTCCTAGTACACCCACCCACTCACCATTCTTCTGGCATAACTTCTCACTTTCCAGTATTAGATATTTCAACTCCTGGCATGTCCACTCACTCATCTGGCATGACTACTCACTCTCCTCACTTATCTGACCACCACTCGAAAACGAGACTACGAAAAAAATTGAGCTTGAGAAAAATTTCTCAAAAAATTGACTAAACCATATTTTAATGGTATTGAAACAATTAACTATAAAATTCGATGTATAGATTAATATTTCATCGACATGTCGATAAAACATAGAATCGGCATATCGATATCGTTACTCGCGTCTTTACATACTCATAGACTCTCTACCCACTATCGCGTACTCTACATACAACAACAGAGAAGCACAAATAACCGAAAAACTAACTATATTATACAATGCCATCAATGCCATCGACATGTCACTTTACACTTTCTTCTCGAGACATAAACAAAAAATTCAACAAGGCATCATTTCTTGCCGATCTTTCTTTTAGGGCACGTTCATAGAGTGAGAGGCAAAGTGAGTGCCTTTTAATTTTTGATTCAAATTTCTCTTCTATTTTTGAAGTTTTGGTACGAAATTGTAGCCCTGAATGTCAACTACCTTTCGGTAATAAAATTTCTGGAGAAACTGAAATTTTTCAGATCTAAACTTTAAAAGACGCTCATTTGGTAGTGAAAACTTGTCAGAGAGAGTGCTTTTTGGAGTTTATACGTAAAAAATTTCAGTTTTTCCAGAAGCTTTATTACCAAAGGTGGCTGACATTTAGGGCTACAATTTGGTACCAAAATTTCAAACAATTGAAAAGAAATTTAAATCCATAAGTAAAAGGCGCTCACTTTGACTCTCACTCTATGACCGTGCCCTTAATGAAAGCTGAGATTCCGCGATATGAAATTCACTGCTCGCCCTGGCTGTCTGACCTTATATCCTACTTAGCTTCGAGATTTTGACTTTCAAACAAATAAAACAACAAATTGCTCTCTAAAGTGCGCATCTCAACTCCAAGCCTGACTCTTTTTGGTCAAAATATCAAAGATGTTGAATATAGTTTTGAATACTGCGGCCTACCGCATAAATAACTCTGGTATGCATGTTTTTTCATGCATCCAGATTCCCTTTCTAGTGATATGTGGGTGTGTGTGCGCACTGACTCATCTAGACATGATTCCGACAAGTACTTATAATCCTAAAATGCATATAGAGTTTTTTTTGTTTTCCGTCTCGAAAATATCGATCGCTCCTAATTTTGACCAAAAATGTCGATCGGTTATATTGATTGGTCATTTTGAACAATATCGATATCGAAATTTCAAATTATGGAAGCTAGATTTCAGCATTTTTCGTAAGCATTGTCTTAACATTCCGCCTGTCCCTTATTCTGCTGTCTTGTTGTCGAAAATATATTTTTTAGAATGAGCTTGCTATGGAAGATACTGTTAGATGGCGAAAAAGTCGATAAGAAAGACATAAGCAATAGGCCAGAGTGCAAGAATAAGATCGTGCTTAGCAATGGCAAATCTACCAATCTAAAAACACACCTTCCAAAGCATACCTTATATCTCAAGAAGCGGGAAATTCAATAAGCATGTGATGAAAACTTTGTTGTCAGAGGCATGGTAGTTGATTACTCTCATTTTGTAAAAAGACAAATTTGATGTTGAGCTTCTCAAGTTAGTCTTGTCAATTTCACTAGTTCAAAAACATTTTGTTCAAGATGCATGGAGCGGCCATATTTGAAATCGAATCTCACCTAACAAGATCTGATACAACATTCATGTAGCAATCCCAATTCAAGAAAAGTGTTAACATAAATTCTGTGCTACTGATTGCATCGAAAGTTTTTTAAAATCTTCGTTACATCATTTGTCGCTCTGGGAAGTTATCTTTCGTCTCCGAAGGCAAACAAGCTTATTCAGCTAAAGTGCACTTTACCGGAAATTTGAAAACAGGGTTTGGAGGGCTATAAAGTATTATTATTATTTATGGCGTGAAACGCGTAGAAAACACGTTTAAAAGTGTGGAAAAGCCATGTTTCGAAAAAAAATTAATTTAAACTGAAAAACATGGTAAGACAGTCAAGGAATACAAAAATTTACTTTTCTATCGTTCCGCCATAAAAATGGCCCCTTTCATTGCCTTCCTCTTTCAGTACAGCCCTCGTTCCCTTTGAAATTCGAATTTCAAAATTTTGGCAAAAAACCATGTTACCCCCCTCCCCCTTGTGGATCGAATTTTTTTTCTCAAAGTTAAAAAAATAGCCGGCTTTCTCAGGAAATTAGCATCGAAAAACACGAATATGATGTTATCTTTTCATCTAATCACTTCCCGTGGAGAGGGGGGGGGGGGTGGGATTCGAAACTGCAACCCTTTTTTGTTGTAGTCTCAACTTCAATCCCTAATTTAAGTGCAGGCATAAAAAAAGTTCACAAATTCTTACAACCATTTAGTAGTTCAAAATGGGTAGGTGGGCACTACGTGTTTATTCACTGTTTCATTTACTCTTTCTTAGTATAAAGAAATTTCCTCTCGAGACAAATAACAAAAATCCGTTAAAGCCCCGCATTTGAATTTTCTCTAAATGACCACCTCCATAATTTTCGCCACGCAAATCTTTTTTAAAAGCTGAGATTCAGAGCTACAAAATTCGATAAGCACCTTGGCCGTCTGACCCACTTATCTCCGAGATTTCGACTCTCAAACAAAAAACAACTATTTGCTTTCTATACGCGAAAATTGAAACCGACAAAAATCTCACAAGCAAAATCCAAAATAGCCATGCAACTCGTAAGATTCCCGGCTTGAATATAAAAAAATTGGCTAAAAAACCAAAAAAACACTCCGAAAACATCAATTGTCCGCAGACAAAACAGCTCTAATACTATATGGAAGATCATTGAAAAATCTACGTGGTGCAGCATGTGTTCAAACCTTTGAAATTTATATCATAAGGGAAAGACAGCGTGTTTCAATCCAGTAAGTTTTTAGAATTTCCGTAAATCTTCTAATTGAAGCCGTGGGCTTGTATTTTTCAACCCTCCAGGGACAAAGGCTTGTATAAGAAGGTATGCTTCAATTAGAAGATACCGTATTTCCTCTGATAGAGCGGCATGCCTATTTAATTTATTTTTCATCCTCTATTTTTCAAGTACCGACAATTGAAAAATTGCCGACGAAAAATGGCATTGACTCTGAAATACTAGTCAAAAATAGGGTGCGTCGTTCTATTAGAGGAAATACGGTATACGGTATTTTTAATGGCAACCGGACAAAACGGATTTTAAAAGTATCTGTCGCGCGACAAAACCGAATTTTAAAAGTATTTGTCGGACGACAAAAACGACTATTTCGGATTTGTCGCGCGACAAAACGACTTTTTTCCGGATTTGTCGTGCGACAAAACCGACTTTTTCCGGATTTGTCGTGCGACAAAACCGACTTTTCTAGTTTCATAATTCTTCATAATCGACTTGAACGTAGTCACCAACTCGGCCTTTTCGGTCATAATCAGCATAAATGAATCAAAAACACTCATTTCCGCTTTATCAACTTTATTTATCTAACCATTTGACAATAATAACGACTAAAAAAATTAAAAATAACATGAATTAAATTATTCTTCGTCTTCCTGCTCTTCATTGTCACTCCATTCATCCACGTCTGGATTTTGGCCGTTTGCGAAGAAAAGCGCACCTTGAATCGATTTGAGGAAGTCGATCACATCTTCGTAAAAGGGCTCTTCTGTTTCGAACTTCTTCTCTCATTCCAAGCTCTGACCAGACCATGCACTTGCTCTTCTGACTCTAACTGCCTCGGTCGGACTTGTCGGAACTCTTCCTCTGGCCTCTCCTCGTGTCTAAGATGCGGCAGTTAGGAATTCGAATGAACCAAAGTAATGACTACCTGATCACAGCATGCCTTACCGATTCTTCTTCGTCCACGTGATGTTGAATGACTTTACTGCGATCAGGCTTGCCTCCGCCGGAGAGTGGCCCTTGTACTGTCTATTTCTCTGAAAGACACTGGCCTTTGCAAGAGAATGTGCTCGTTTATGTTCCACTCATTCAAAGGAAATCATGCTGGCCTTGGATTGCTCAATGACCCTTGATAGATGTAATTTCTGATCACTTCACATTTATTACAGCTGCAAAATAATAACATAAACAATGTACTAAGAAACAGTAGCAAGGAACACAAATAAATACCAAAGATTCATAAGAAAAGTAATAAATAAGTCGTTTTTGTCGCGCGACAAATCCGGATATAGTTGTTTTTGTCGCGCGACAAATCTGGAAAAAGTCGTTTTTGTCGCGTGACAAATGCGGAAAAAGTCGTTTTTGTCGTGCGACAGATCCGGATATAGTCGTTTTTGTCGCGCGACAAAAACGATGCGACAAATCCGGATATAGTCGGTTTTGTCGCGCGAGAAATCCGGAAAAAGTCGGTTTTGTCCGGTTGCCATTTTTAATTCACAACAGAAAATAAGTTGCTTTTATATGAACTTACACTAACACATTGCCACTCCCATCTTTCATTCTTGAATGCAAACTCATACACTTCTAGAGAAGAGCGTAAATAGCGAGGATCTGCGAAACTTGCTTCATCATCTTCATAAAAGACGCATGCATATTTTGAACACGCAGAAAGTAAAAGTGATGATTGTCCAAAGAGTGAATGTTGCTTCCGAATTCTGTTGATATTTCTGTTAATTCTTCTTCATAACTCCCGTCGACATCAACCCGAGGCAGGAAAATGGACACAATCTGATTTTCTTGTTCTTGTTGTTCTAGTTTAAAAATATTGTTGTGATTATCCCAATAAGAAATTCTGGTAAGTCAACTGCGCATGTAGGTGGTGTAACGCAATCTAAAATAGAGATCTCATCATTTCTAAATTATTTCCAATACATTAGCATACTTTTTTCGCTTTTTCGATTTTTCATTTTCACCCAAAATTATCGAGATCGATCGCAAATTTTCCCGATTCCGGAAGGGATGAAAAGAAACCGACAAACTCCTCGGCAGGTATTCAAATGCTGGATGATGGGTCAGGATCTTCGATGTTTGGTCTAGAATCCCATCCAGACTGATCCGGTCTGATCCACCTCTGATACGGCCTGATTCACTAATGATCCACTTATTCTGGTTATTTCACCTTGGATGGTCAAATCAAATAATGAAATTCTGGTCAGAAAGATTTAGCCGGATCAGGCTAGACCAGAGATGATACAGGCCAGTTTAGAAGTGGTTTAGGCCGGATGAAGGGCATTTCAAGTCGGATCGGGCTGAATTAGGCTAGATCACGGTGGATCAGGCCGGATTAGGTTTTATCACACTAATTATGCGAAATATGATTACATTAAACGAAATGATCCAATCTTTTTTAAACTACCGTAAAACTTCTAATAGAGCGACATGTCGTTCTATTTTTATACCCCATCACTTTTCTGGGGGCGGTACGTGACAACTAATCGTTAGGGAAATTCGTTGTCCCTCGTTAAAAAGAACGATTCATCGTCCCTCGTACAAAAGAGACAATTAATCGTCCCTCGTATATTTTGTACGAGGGACGATGAATCGTTCTTTTGTATAGTTCTTTTTGTATAATAGGGACGATTTATCGTCCCTGGTTGAAAACGGTGAATTCATTGTTCTTTAAAAAAGACAATTCATCCGGTCAATTCGTCGACATTTTCGGTAGGAAACCTGGAATCCCTTACCTCACACAGCTTCCAATTTGCATATTTCCACTAGCATAAATCCGAACTCTAATATTCTGACTTATCATCTTCCTGTTATTTTTCAACTTAACCTTAGGGTAGCCCAGCGTACGAGGAATAATTTGAACAATTTTTCCTTACTTTTGATCTAAATTAATTAAATCTCGATAGAGGTGCTCGTAGGGTTGACCAATGGGTAAATACCCGGTACAGTCGAGTCTCGATTTAACGTACCCCTGAAAGTTCGTTCCCAGCTGGGTCCGACACTTTTTTTAGCTCGATTTTCAAAGCTTTTTTCAAATTCTGTTTTACAGTCTGGTATCGTGAGGATTCCGATTTTGCCGATCGTTTTTCAGAAATCAAATATTTTTGGCTCGAAAAAAGCAAAACCTTGATATAACGTACCCTTTTTTTTAAAAAAGGCTGGGGAACGAACTTTCAGGGGGTACGTTAAATCGAGACTCGACTGTATTTACCATATTCAAAAGACGTTATCCATGTGGAGCTACCGAGGAGGAGGTACTCCGGGTGGTACCCAGTATGAGTACCTAGGTGAATGTATCCGCTGGAGGTAACCAGGATCTGGTACTCTGAAGGTGTTACCCAGGTAGGGATTCGCAGGAGTATGTATCCAGGTTAATTTGATTAAGAGGTGGTAAGTCACCACCTCTTACCACTGGTAACCAGGAGGGAAGTACGAGAGGGAACAATCAGGTGGTGGTACCCAGTTAGAGAGCACACAGGGGCGGCCTTTTACCTTAGCTTTTATAGTTACCAATGATGAGGTTTATATAAGAATTAGGAAAAAGGCATTAACACAGGGCTCGGAAACGTTCTGTATTTAAAGATTTGTCCTTATTTGAGATCCGAAATATTTAGAATTTTTAAGATTTTGACCTAAAATCTTTATTTTCGTTCCTCAAAAATCAATAAGCACTGGATAAAATGGCACTTTTTGACCAAATGTGCTTTATTTTACCAAAATGTCCTTTATTTGAAAATTTTGATTTCCGAGCCCTGCAATAACACTTTCCAAGCCTAAAATTTTAAAAAAAGAAGATGAATTGTCTTTTTTTGAAAGAGACGATAAATCGTCCGTGTCCGCCCTGGGGGATGTCGTTCAATTAGACCATGTGGTTATATTCTTGGACCCTTCCCTCCTCCTTGGGGCACGGCTTTTCAAAACACCTGAAAATGTATTTTTACTTTTGGACCAGTGCTGGGTCACGCAGTGGTGAAGCTTTTCTTCATACGATTTTACGTAGGAAAAAAGCCATCAGTCAGGAATCCAACCGCGCTCCTGGACACGTTCAATTTTTCAACTTTTTAGAATTTTTGGCGCTACTCGGTTATACCCCAACCCCCCCCCCTCAAAATCAAGATTTTTAGGAGTGGTCAAACTCATTTTTAAGGACAAACAAATGTGTCAAAAAAAGTCTGATCACCCAAAATTTTGATAACAAACATTATTTAAATAGCCTTTGTGAGCTGGATCAGAAATTATCCTCTCTACCGACTCAGGATCAGTGTTGTAAAGGCACCGATGCCGCACCGCACCGGTGCCTGTTCGGTGCCCAGTATCGTGATATTTTGATCGGTGCCCGGTGCGGTGCCGTGATTTTTCGGTCGGTGCGGCGTGCCGCGACTTTTCCAAATTTTCTTTTAGTAGGAAGGCAGTAAGACACTAATGAGGCAATATTCCAAAGATTTACTTATTGATTATTATTCGTTTATAGTACTGAAAAATTGACTTACACTGAGATCCCATATGATATTTTCCTGTTTGTGCATTCTTAATCTCAATTCTAGGTTCCCAGGTGTTGGCTAGCAAATTGAAGCACCAAACAGTTGAAGTAGGACAGTTCTGTAGCGGATAAACGGTCCACTTAGTCAAAGTTGTTGGACTGTTCTCTCCAGCAAAGATATACATAAAGTCAGCATTTAAACCAATTTGAGATCTTTCTCTAGGTGATGGCACTATAAATTATTTTAGTTATGAAAAAATTTGTTCTTTTTATAGACTAAGTACAGTATATGGAGGAATAGCGGCGGAAATTGCGCGCCATCTTTTTGTCAAAAAAGCAAATTTTCAAATAATTTTTTTAGTGATAATACAGGGTGATCACACTTTCTATGATACGTTTGTTTAGTGCATAACATTTTAAATACGCTCTCATTTGTTTCTGAGCGACGGCTCATGCGAAAGCCCTATCTTTACCATTCAGTTTTAAACAAATAATTAAATTATTTTGTCCAATTCCGCTGCGATAAAGCCATTTCAACCAAATTAGTGATTTTGATACCTGTTTTCTCACAATGTCGTTCACAATTAAGAAAAAAGACGCTTTGTTATATGGATGACGGAATGCGGTGATATTGTTGGGCTTTTCTTCTTTACGGAGACAATCAATGCTCAGTGACATCTGGCCATGCTCCAAAATCAAGTCTTGCCTGCGCTTGATCAATTCCATAAATTTGGCTAAGTTGTTTTCATGCAAGATGGTGCGCCTCCACATCGGCAAGACAAGTTCGAGACTATGTGGACCTCTATTTCTCTGTGAAATGAATTGGCTTGCTCAGTCTTCAGACCTTAATCCAATGGACTTTTTTTTGGGGATATGCAAAGAGCATGGTATACACGGATCTGGTTCTGTTATTGTTAAAATGTTTGATTAAATTTGTCGAATGCATGCATTTTGTCAAAATGGCCTTATCTCAGCGGAATTGGGACGAAATGATCCAATCTTTTTTTAAACTAAATGGTAAAAATAGAGCTTTCAAATGAGTCATCGCTAAAAAAATGAGCGCGTATTTGAAAAGTTATGGAAAAAACAAATACCGTATAACCTCTATTAAACGGGCACCCCTACAGTTAACGTTTTCAAATTTGCTTTGCTTTTTTAACTCCGATATTGTTTGTTTTTCAAAACGGACGACCACTCATTTTGTAGAGCTTTACAAACTCTACAAAATGAGTGGTCTTCCGTTTCGAAAAATAAACAATATTGGGGTTAAAAAGCAAAGCAAATTTGAAAAACGTTAACTGTAGGGGTGCCCGTTTAATAGAGGTTATACGGTAAGTCAGAAAAAGTTGGTGTAAGTGTGCCTTTTTTACTAATTTGTAAATCATGTTCAACGATTTCTAAGTGACTTTTTTATTTTTAAAAAATATGTTTCAATATTTTTCTAGATAAAAAGTCAATTTTTCAACAAAACAATTTCGACCGTACTCGACTGTACTCTTTTCGAATGTTTCACATTGGTCTCCTGATGCAAAATGTCAAAGTTTGGTCACAATATTTTTGTACAAATTGATTTTTTTTTCGTAAAAATTGTCATCTGTTTTTTTTCTTCTAAAGCATATAAAATTACTCAAGCGTCGTTTAAACATTATTTGAAGATTACAAAAATATGCGCTAGTGAAAATCGTGCAAGATGCTCAAAACTTAATTGTTCAAAGGACCATGGTTTTTGCGCGCAGCGATTGTCTTTCGCCAACTCGAAAATTGCCTAATAATTGAACTTCTATACGGATTTTTCAACTAGGTTTTTTAACAAAACTAAACCTAAAATTAAATTCAAGGTTTTATTTTCTTGAACACAAGTTAAAAATCCGTACAGATGTTCAATGAGTATGAATTTTTTTTGGATTGGTGGGGAAAACGACTGCGTACAAAAACCACGGTCTTTTAAATAATAGAAGTTGAAAATATTTTCTTTTTAAAGCTTCTTAAGTGACTTTGAGTCGCCAGAACTAAAGAATTAAAAACTGACCTACTGCATTTATCATTTCTTTACTATCCATTGTGAATTTTTTTTGTCTGGATCTAAAAAAAAATCTACGTGTAAATGATAATTACCGCGTAAAGTAAAATGCGTAAAGTAAAACAATTTGCTCTTCTAGACGTTTTACTCTCAATCTTTTATGTCTTTCTAGTCTTTTTTAAAAAAATACTTTATTGTTATTCTTGATAATTTCTGAGTTGAAAAGCTTTTTTTTTAAATTTGTGACCAAAATTTGATTTTTTGACTTGTGTTCTATTACGGTTTGGTCACTGGAGCTATGCAAAAAGAGTTTCTATATGTATTTTACAATCAAGAGTTCTTCTCGAAATCATGTCTACGCTTAGTGCGTGCGCTCATTTCTAACTCTCAGGCCCGAAGGGGACACAGAGAGCTTAGGGCTTGGAATTGAGATGCGCACACCCACATATTTTTAAATCTAAAGTTTAGTTCAAAAATCTAAGTCAAAATCTAATATTTTCGGAATCTCCAAGTACAGTCAACGCTTTGTATGAGATATACCCTCCATAAGGTACATCTCTGTATAAAAACAACAAATTTTGGACGATTTGGTCGCGGTTTAGGAACTGACACTCTCTATAAGATGCACCTAGACCCGGTCATGAGGGTGTACCTTATAAGGAGCGTGGACTGTACTCTTTTCTGGTGGTTCACATTGTCTCCTAAAGCAAATGTCAAACTTTGGTCACAATGTTTAAATAAATCATATTTTTTTAAATAAATTGAATAGATTTCCTCTAATACCGTTTTTCTCCTGATAAGCGCGCATGTGCGCTTATTTGAAGAAATACGTTGTTGATGATTTCGACCTAGCTTGTTTATCCTACCTGCAACACCATATTGTAAGCGAAAAATTGCTTTAAGCGATATTTGAAAATAAAAATTCGAACTGTACTTGATAACTTTTATAACCAACCCCGCTAGAAAAAATTTTTCTAGAAGCTATATTTTCACTCTATTGCTAGAATTGTGTTGCAGTATTTAACACTCTTAACACTTTTCTTAACACTGCTTATAAAAACTCTCAAATGATTTATTTTTCCGAGATTTAAAATAACTACCTTGTTAGGCGCAAAATTTTCACAGAAAATTTGCAAATTTTTTTCTTAGTGTACTAACTTGAATAAAAAAGTTGTTTGCAGAGGATTGTTTAAAGGGAGTTATTCAATTAATTTTCATATTTCATATATATTTTTTTGCGAATTTATCAGTTCAAAAGTGTTAGGATAAAGTTCTTATTCAAATATAGATATTTTTTCGATGGAATGCTTTAATGCGTTTTCTGAAAAAAATAACAGATAGAGTTGCTATCTTGTAATTTTGGTTTTGGTTTTTGATTTTTCTTGCAATGCTATTGTTTTCAAACCGTCTTTTGTTGTTTTAGATAAATCAAAATAATTTTCGACACGTTATGCTCTTCCTGTTAGATGGTATGTATGGTTTTGCAACCCCTTTTGAACAAACTTTTCAAATGTTAATTGAAAATTTACGATTCTGAAAGTGAAAGTGAAACTGAGATACTTAGATACTGCTATCGCGAATATATCTGTTAGAAATTTTGCACCATTTACCCACTTTAATAGTTATCACAGCTCGTGAAAACTATTCAGATCAGATTTCAACAGATTTGGATGCAGAAAAACATTGTTTTGTTAATGTGAAAACAACAATAAGCAGCATAAAAAGAACATCATTGCAATAAAAATGCAATTGTGATGCCAACATTTTTTTTGACTTGTCCAAAATTTGTGTTCATACCCGGGTGCCGAAGATTGACCGACTTGCTATCAGGCTAATCACATGTCGAAAAAGTGAATCTACAGGTAAACTTACCTGCAGTTAGAGAAACAGGGTAGCTCAATAAAATTAAACTCACCAAACAGTAATGACCTAATTTTGCAGGGGTTAGTTAAAGCTCGGTTAATCGACAGGTAGTCAGTGTTGTGACTTGGCTGAAAATTTTCCTCTCCTCTTCCTCATTCCTCATCGCCTCTAAAAATTTTCCTCTCCTCATTCCTCTTCCTCGTCGCGTCTAAAATTTCTTCCTCTCCTCAGTCTCTTCCTCTGAGGAACTTTTCCTTCCTCATTCCTCTGAATTTTCCTCATACGCTTTTCAGAATGAACGAAACTACAACTAACTCTACACCTAGCGATGGAAAAGTCTCAAAAGGAGTTTGTTGGACTACTTCAAGGACGCGACCCCAAGGACTCCTACTTCGACGCAATCGACTCCCAGCAGACAGTCTCAATTGATGGTGGCGTACAAGAGTGAGTCAATTTCATTTGATTAGTTTAATCTACTAAAAGCCGAAGCCAATTTCAGAGCCGAAGCTCAGCCAATATGTGGGCCATAACAACAAATGCTCGTTTATGGTGGAGTTTGAAGGGAAGATGCATCCGTGTGGAGCGAAGGTTGGTTTTATTACGGCTGGTGTTAGCAAACAGATTCCAGCTAGACATATTCAGACGGACAAACACAACGTGGAAAGGCATTTCGAGACAAACACGCCGACTACCAAGGAGAGCCAATATGCCAATTTATCGTTGATCGCCCATTTCATCTTCAAGGGAGTTCTAAAGTGGCGGCCTTGGATGTCATTGTTCTCGACGGGAGCCACACTGGGGAATATGTATCAAGGTGGGTCATTTAATTAAATCATTCCAAAAAATAAGTAAATTAATTTTTTCAGCTCATCGATGAGGCGTTGTCTACTCTGGCTTTACCGCAGCTCTACTTTTCCGTTACCGATGAGGGGTCAAATATGCTCGTTGCTGCCAGGTTGGTTGAATTTTCATTTGCCAGGTTGCATTTGTTATTTTATTCTTGTAGGAAACTTTGCTATGGTCATCCACTTTTCATCGCCAACAACAAGCGGCAGGAAGCAGAGCCGGCGGATGAAGAGAAAACGGATGATTCAAGAGCCTGAAGAAGTCTTAAACAACAAGCCACACTTTTTCCTGCGTGATTCACCGACTCATGAACGTACTGAGAAAGTGAATCTTCCCCTACATTGCCTCTTGTTTTGCCGAGCCTCATGAATCTGCTGAAGAACCTACATGTGGGCAAATAAATATTTTTTATTTAAAAATGCATCTTCATCATTTTAGAGTGGCTCCCTTCCTATAGTATGCAGAGCCTCGAGGAGTCAATTGAGAAGCGGTTTCAGGATGTACTCTCCCCGGCTATTCGTCCAAGCACAAGTCGGTGTTCACAATTGCTGCGCTGTTCGGCCCCCGGACTGCTCGTCACGTGCCTGAATCAAAATTGGAGGAATCGATGAGCGTATAGTGAGATGGTGAGGATATATTTATGCTTCCATTTATGTTTACGTTTCTCTACTTTCTTTCATTTCTTCTGAATCTTACATCTATTTTTTCTCCAATCTCCAATTTTTATTTTTACCCTTTTTAGTACGTTCTGACCATGAACGAGAAGAGAGACAAGCCTCGATGACTCCGAGAAGCATAATGTCTTTTAAATTTATTGTTGCTTTATTTTGATGTCCACTGTTGAACGGATAAAATGTATTCGAGGAAACCTGGATTTTATTGACTGAAGGCTCAGTTTTGAGGAAAATTTTTGTCTTCCTCATTGTCTCAAAAAAAGTTCTTCTCCTCTTCCTCTTCCTCATCGCTCTAAAAAAGTTTTCCTCTTCCTCATTCCTCTTCCTCTGAGGAGAGGAAGAGGAGAGGAATGAGGATGATGAAGGATGAGGAAGTCACACACTGCAGGTAGTATCTGAAAGCAGAAAATAGTGAAGCCGAATTGTACAGCAAGGCAGAAAAGCAGCATTATCAGAAGTAGGGTAACAGATTCTCGCTAAGGTTATTATTCAAAGAAATCTTTTGTGCAGACAGTCGCAGGATGGTCCGAGCTGGCAATTGTGGAGAATTGTGTTCTATGACTTTCACGGTAATTCTTTTTTTTCGCAGTGTCGTTGTGTCAATAATTTACACCTTTTATTGTAGATTCCTTGAGCCCACTGGCATGGATTGAATATTGAATCACTGAAAAGCCTGGCAATTTTACCAATATGAAAGTCTATCGTGGTGACGACACAATCATGACAAAGAACCACCTACGGAATTTTTTCAATGTGTTAGTGTAATTCACATTTTTGTATTCCGCTCACAACTATTTCTCAGGTTTTCAATATTGCAAGAAAAAGCGAACAATGCCGCCAGATGCAGAATGTGTGATAATCAAACGATGAAGTATTACTGGAACTAAGACTTGGTGACTCAAAATAAAGGTCTAGCTTGATTCATCTTCTGATACAGTTCTCTCTTGTTCGAAGCACCCCGAGTGGACACCGAATATGTGGCTTTTTAAACAAGGTGGCGGCTAACTGAAGGTCACATGACAAATATAAGCAAGTCTCAATCCAAAAAAAGTAAATTTGTGGACGAGAGTAGGTTGTAGCATCTTCAATATTCGAAGCTCACAATTATGATATTTAGTTTCAGCTTTTTGAGTATTCTATCTCTGGAGGATCCGAAAGCTTTGCTCTGAGCCTTTATACCACTAATGGAAAAGCACCAGGTTTTTTTAATGTTCATCGCTAGATTTTTTAGTTCTGAAATTTGTTTCATTCTAAAACTTGAAATCTGCTGTCACATGCCACAAAAAGTCTTGGATGATGGATGATGCGAAGCCGCCGATCATCTGGGTGATAAACAACTCCCTTGCTGTACATGCTTGTCTTGCATATATCACTCTCGTTGATGTGTATTGTCGATCAAAAATAAATAGTCGAGTTTTTGCATGGATTATCCGTTTTGCTTAACGTTAGGAGGATACTTAGGCAGATTTGT